>JAINVK010001251.1:0-147885 GCA_030068075.1 Paguma larvata
GGGGGTGATTTTTGTCCCGCGAGGGACATTTAACAATATCTGGAGACCTTTGTGATTGCTATGACTTGAGGGTGTGCTGCTAACATCTATTGTGTTGGACTAGGCTTGCTGCTAAACATCTCACTAGACACAAGAGGATAGGTCCTTACAGCAAAGAATTCCCTGGCCAAAGTGTCCACCCTGCAGAAGATTGAAAACCTTGATGTAGCTAATAGAAGGCACAGACCAAATCTAATTAATTAGAAACTGTTTCTGTCTTCTGAGATTTCTTTCATAGCAAAACAACTCAATGGTAAACGAGCAAGTTTTCATTTTCTATTCTAGAGGTGTCGGAAGAGGACCTCCATCTGTTTGCTCACCCAGCCCTAAGCCAAGTAACACAAGTTGACCTTACACTGGAGTGTTTTTCAGCTCTTCCTACTCTACCTTCATCTCTATCCTGACTTAGAAGAGATCATGCCTTTTTTTTTTTTTTTTTTTTTTTTTGAGATCACACCTTTAAAATATTACCTGCCCTTATCTTAGTCACACTTAATTGACTTATGGTACGTGAACTGCCTTGGTTTGGGGTGAGAGAAGCAAAAGCATAAAAGGGATGCCCACCAAAGTTTTGACTGTGGCGAAGGTCCTGGTGTGCCTCTCCTAATTATATTGAGGACCAGAATATGCCTTTGTGAGTGGTATCTGTAGGTCCGTACATATCTACAGGGTCAAGTGTTGGTTAGTGTTGTAAACTGAAAACATACAATGGATAAATGGAATTTTTAGATAATCTTAAAAAGAAGAAATCTCTAGGTCCAATATTTTGTCAGTAACTACCATGTTAGGGAAACTGACTTTTGTATTTTATTACCTTGTCAGTTGTTGGCCCTGATCTTTGCGATTTTGATTAAATGCTGAAAGTTGAAAGGAGCAACTCTGGTGATCTCTTGATACTGTTGCAAGTGCTTGGGATTCTCTGCCTTTCTTTGCTCCTTGATCTTCAGAGATGGTTCACATTTTACCTCACTCCATTCTCTGCCCTTAAGGTTTTTTTTTTTTTTTTTCCAGCTTGCTTTGTGTACGTATTTCTTAGAGTGAATTTGTTATCATTGGCTTCCTCCCTATATCCCTTCCTAGGTTATGATGTCCTGTCATAGTGGTGGGTACATAGTGGTTGTTCATTCCCTAAATGTTAATGACTGAATGGTGGAGGAGAAGGAGAAGCAAACACCTTAGCAATTTTTTTTTAAAGTAGGCTCCATGCTCAGCATGGCATCCGATATAGCACTCAAACTTATGACCCTGACATGAAGATCTGAGCTGAAGTCAAGATGCTCAGCCAGTTGAGTCACCTAGGTACCCCCAACACCTTAGCAATCTTTAAACTAAATAAAAGGGGCACCTGGGTGGCTCAGACCGGTAAGTGTCTAACTCTTGATTTCAGCTCAGGTTATGTCTCATGGTTCGTGAGATTGAGCCCCACTTCATGCTCTGTGCTGACGGTGTAGAGCCTGCTGGGGATTCTCTCTCTTCCTGTCTCCCTGTCCCTCCCCCCCATTCTCTCTCAAAGTAAATAGACTTTTTTTTTTAAAAAATACAACAGTTGTGTTTGAAAGTCGAGGTGTGCTGAGAAAGGAGCCTGAATAAGCGAAGGGGAGGAATGATGTTAGCTTGACCCTGTTTGTGCTGTGGTTTGTGCTGTGCACATCTTTTTTGCATTCTGGGTGACTAGGCTGGTGGGCTAGCCTGTGGCCTTGGCCACATCTGCAGGTCCACGTGGTGTTTGTGTCTTTTACCTGAGGCTCCTTCAAGCTGAGTTATCTTCTTGCTCTGCATATTCTGGAATATAATCTGCCTATTTGGTGGCAATGACGATTTCAGTCTAGATTTCTCAACTGTGTCATGTGCATTCCCTCCCTCCAGGAAGAACTGCGTTTTAAGAGTGACAGAAATAGGGGATGCCTGGGTGGCTCAGTTGGTTGAACATCCACTTTAGCTCAGGTCGTGATCTACATTTCGTGAGTTTCAAGCCCCCATCAGGCTCTGTGCTGACAGCTCAGAGCCTGGAGCCTGCTTTGGATTCTATATCTTCCTCTCTCCTGTCCCTTCCTGCTCACTCTCTGTCTCTCAAAAATGAATAAACGTTAAAAAAAAAAAAGTGATAGAAATGACCCCCCCCCCGCCCCCACCGCGTGGTAGCACTCCTATAGTACATTAAATTCTGGGCCTTGACCTTCTAGTGCCTTCTGGGAAGATCTGCTTCCTGAGCTTTCCTTCTTTTCAAGGGCCTCAATTTTACTCTGTTTTTAAACTGCGTTAGTGTCACCATTAGTGGCCTGGGTAGAATAAGTAGCAACTCTATAATGTGGTGTGTTTTGTCTCTTCTGTTGAATTACATGAAAGCATTTATTAGACATTTGATCCCCAAATAGAGATAATTATGGAAAAGCTTTCTTCAGCAAAAGGCCCACTAGCAGGGCATCAGTGCTTATCACTGTGACCATGCCATTGGACTTGTCCCTTGCAAATTGAACATGCTTCATTGCACAGGTGTTTGCATGGCTGAGCAAATTATATTTGGACAATAAACCGTTATGCCTGTCAGCGATTAGAGCAGTGGGGTGGAGTGGCACATGGACTACTCTGGTAAAAGAGAAGTAAAGAGAATATTAGCAAACGTTTTCATAAAAGAAAACAAAAACACTTTGTGAGAGTAAACACACTTTTTCTTTTAATGGTTCAGTGCTCTTAAGTGTACTAGAAGTCAGTCTTGTACTGGAAAAAAATTTTTTTTTAAATCTAGTAACTTTTATTTATAACCGTGAGATTGTTAAACAGTACCAGGTTTTCTTATTGGAAGACAGCTATAGTTGGATTATGGCTACAGCCCTCTGAAGATCCAATTTCCAGTGTTCTATCGTTTTAGTCTGTAGTTTTGATTTTGCTTTTTGCACAAGGGTGACATCCGTGTTCAGGAGTGTGGGAGTGTAGGTTGATGAGGGAAGTGTCCTAAGATTTCTGGAGATGCCTGAGTCCAGGTAAAGTCGGTGGCTGTGAATTTGAGAAAAGTTCTCACAGCTATTTTTGTTTTGCTGCACGGGTGCGAGTAAGTAAGGCCAGAGTTCTGTGGAACCGGTGGAGAGAGGAGCTGGGGGGTCAAGGGTATAATGGCGGCCGGTGGGATCCCAGCCGTTGAAGGAGGGTAATGAAGACCTGGGTAGGGGCAGGGGCAGGCTGCTCAGATCAAACAGTTGTTGGAGTTGGGGCTGAAGAGGGATTGAGCTAAAAGATGGGAGATAATCAGAGTCAAGATGCAGGATTTGAGATAATGATAGGGTTCTGGTTCTAGGGCAGGATTTTTCAAGAATCATTTTAGAGGCTATGAGTGGGCATTTAGAATATAAAAAAGAAGACAGGAGACTCAGGGTCTTATCTAACCTGTGTGGATTTTTACATGAAATTAAAAAGAGGTTCCCTTCTTGGGAAAAGTTTTCAATTAGTAATAATCGTGTCTCAGGTGATCTTCAAGGGCCATGATACTGCTCCTGCAGAAAGCTTCCCCTTTGGAAGGGGGGGAGTGGGAGGAAAGAGGTGCCCTTTTTTCTGGTTGAGGGAAATCCACTGGTAGAGAGAGAGGGCTCAGTGAATCCAGGGGTTGGGTCTGGATGTAGCACAATTGGCCCTAGTTTAGGCTTTAGTCTGGATCAGAGTGGATCATGCATGGTCATTTGAGAACTTTGTTTCCATTAAAACTGGGTGTGTTTACATTGTATTTGCAAACTGGGCTGGGAAGGAAATATTTTATTCTGGGTCACATTTGGAAAAAATTGAAAGCCAGCGCTTGGGGTATGACCGTGGGAGGGGGTAACCGAGATGGTGAGGAGAGCAGGGTCTTTGGGATTTGCTGTTTAAGTAGGAATGGACACACTCACTGCTTTGTGCCTTATAACAAGCAGTAGGAGTAGGGTAATAAAAATGATTTCAATTTGGAATGCATTATACATGTGAAGGTTTGGGGTTCGGCTCCCCTCTTCCCAGAAAAGACTTTAAACATTGTGGGTGGTGGTGAACAGTATGGCTCAGATATTGGGTGAGCTTCTGGTTCAACACTGGGTCTCTGCAGCTTCACTGTGAGACTGAGAATTAGATTAGGGAAATACCAGAGTCTGAGTTATTGGTAAGATTTGTAAGAGCCGGACCCTGAGTCTCGGAGATTTTTGATGTGCTTTGGGGTCACAGGGAGAGAGCTTTCGGGAACTTTGACATTGATGGCTCAACCATAGAACACATAATCAGCAATAGAAAACCGAAAAGTTTTAGAGGGTTGTGAGAACAACTCAAAAGAATCAAGTAGACACACTCTTAGGAATTGCAAGATCGTTCCAGCAACTTCCTCCTGCTGTCTTCATGAATTTTTACAAATGAAAAAATATTGACCTTAGCATCTGAGTGTGATTTTGGCTTTGCCTTTAGAGTGTAAGTGAAAACAGGCAGATTTAGACTTCCCTCGGGCACCTCCCATTGTTAGGAGCAGTAAAATCGTGGTAATAAGTTGCAAGGCCTTGTGTTGCTTTCTAGACTGACCCTGGGAGGCAGAGTCGAGTTGGCCCTCATACTGGACCAGGCTCTCAGGCGTTGGCAGTGGGAAGCAGGAGACTACCTTCTGTGGCTCTTAACCAGGGATGGGAAGGTGACTGGGCCCTCCTGGACTGGGGAGTGAGGAGGCTGGGCCGAGGCCCAGTTCCTGTGGCCCTTTGTGCCCTGTCTCCCAGAGTTCGCACCCAGCCTCTGGTCGGGTACCCCTTCTCTGGGTGGGCCCCTTGCTGTTGGAGTGGCAGCAAAGGGATTCTTCACTGGCTCTTTTCTACTATGAATGGAGGGTGGCCGAAAGGTCCATCTCCCACTTACTCTTCCTGAGGAGCAGATGGGTTGTGTGCTTTCCTTAGCAGTGTTAAAATTTGCCGTTAATTTTTCAAGTTCTTTCAGGTGCATTATAGATTAATTGGACCTTCATAGTAGGCTTGGGGAGTTAGTATTCCTTTAATGACTGTTACTATGGGGCAAGACCATAAGAGCTAACATTAACTTGGTGTTTATGTTAGAAACCGTCATTCTGCCTCCATTGTTTTATTTTTATCTGTACGAATAGCCCGGCGTTGTGTTTTCTTAGCCTCATTTTACAGAATGAGGATTGAGGGCTCACCTCTCAATTTTCCTACACCCAGCGTGGGGTTTGAACTCACAACCCTGAGCTCAGGAGTCCCATGCTTCACCGACTGAGCCAGCCAAGTGCCCCTCACTTTCACTTTAAAAAATTATTTATTTTGAGAGAGAGAATCCTAAGCAGGCTCTACATTGACAGCATAGAACCCGACATGGGGCTTGAACCCACGAACCATGAAATCATGACCTGAGCTGAAACCAAGAGTTGGACACTTAACCTACTGAGCCACCCAAGGACCCCTCAGTTTCACTTTTGACATCTCCTCTCATTCCCCAGCGTGCCCCACCCCTTCTGCAACCAAGTCTTCCTTCCGTTTGGAGTTGGGGTGTACGTAGGGTTCTTTTTTCCAAGCCAGTGACTCCGTGTCCTGGCTCCTGTCATGAGTCGGGAGTCCCTGTATCCTGCCTATAGACAGAGTGCGGAATTAGTTCTTCTCAGGCCTGCCAGAGGTTAAATAAAATTTAGAGCAGCTGAAGCTTAGTGTTCCAAAGATGGTCCTAACAGTGTTGAATCTGTGCTCTACAAAGTGCTTACAGCTGAATAGTTGTTAAGTTTAGGGTTTCTAAACAAGAGCAGTCATGTGTGAGTTAGGTTTTCTGGGGCCAGGAAGGACTGTTTTTGTTAAATAGTGTTAGGTGGGCTAAGGGATCCTAGCCACAGCTTGTTTTCCGAGACCGTTCAGAGCCATGGCTGGGAATGACGTCACCTCCGCAGACACCACATCATTCTTTTTTCCTACATAGCTTGCCCCTGCCTTGTGACCCCCACTACCCCTTTTTAAAAAGGACACATAAGGATGACTGTGAGGTTTTGTTTTTTTTTTGCAAAAATAAGTATGAAATTCAATTCCGTGTGTGTGTGTGTGTGTGCTTAGAGGTAGTGAGATGAAAACCCAGTGCTTTGTGAAAAGCACACCGTCCCAGAAATTCCAGTTTTAGGTTACTCGAGTTCAGTCACTCCCACGAGATCTGTCTGGAGAAGGGTGGGGACAGAGGAGGGGCTTCAGACTAGATGAGAAAAGTAGCTGTGGAAGAACGACGTTGAGCGTTTCCACCCCTTTTTTTCCCCCCTCATTGAAGACTGGACCGCAGTGTTGCTAAGAGAACTCGGATTTTCAGCGTATTTCATAGAGGCCGAAGTGCTCAGATTCCAGATGTCAAGCTTGGATTCAAGGGATTGGATCTTTTTAATGATAAACGTACATGTTTGTTGAATAAAATTATTCTTGAACCCTACATTCATAGCTTATAGAATGAATACTTCAGTAAATGTATTTGTACGCATTTCACAAAGCAGGGCTCCTACTATATTTGGTTTGATGTCCACTTTCATTCAACTTTATTTCGTATGCAGCTTGCCTTGTCAAAGTAATTTTTTAAACTGTGGAATTTTAGAACTGTAAGGGGCTTTGAGATAACTAATCTTTCCTCTCTTTATTTCATAGATGAGGAGATTTAATACAGTGATCTATTAAATGACTTGCTTGAATTTGTTACTTTTAGCACTGGCACTGGTTAACCACTGCCTGTCCTAGCTTCCTTCTTACATTCTGCATATTTCACTCTATTTACTGGGGAGTGTGTGTGAAGTATTGGCCTCTAGGATAAATTAGAGATCATTGCCCTAGAGTGTTAAATCCATCTCCCTACAACCTTGAGGATGAAAACCTTGAAACTACCCCAACACCCCTGTGTAGTTAATTTGCCCCAAGTAAGTTGGAGAAGTTTGAAAAACATTACCATATGGCTGAATTGCTGCTATTTTCAGACTGTTTGGTGTGAGCCTGAAAGGAGCGGAGGTTAAAAATGTATGTTTTACACTTAGAATAAGCATCAGTATATTGGGAGTTTTTCTTTTCTGCCGCGTTAAAACCGGTAAGTCTCTGAAGACTTTAAGTGGTTTTGCCCAGCTGTTAATTATCCTCTCCTATGCCAATTTTCTTCTACTCTGGAATATATTTGCCTTTTTTTTTTTTTTTTTGCTGAATTCCTATAGGAATTCTTAGCTGTATCATTCTTTTGGCCATTGCTCACACACTCTTCTAGCATTTTTTTCTTAGTGTCTTGACATTTGAGTGTTTGATGAATGGTAACTTTCCATGGGGTTGTGTGTGTTAGCGTCTAGTTTATCAGCTTCTCGAGGATGGGCAGGGTGTCGTATCATCCCCTTCCTTCCTGCCTCTCTCTGTCTCCTCACTTTGCTTTGTCTTCCTGGTTCTAGCAAAGCAGCTCGTAGGCTCGCCCTCCTATGACTCTGACTTGTTAAAAAGGTTCTGAACACACTTAGGGCAAATTAGGACACGTGGCTTCTTTCACCTCTGTGAGCTGTTAGTCGTGCTCAGGAGTACCTCTGCAGAAGCAGAGTATCGTGCTCAGGAATATCTCTGCAGATTTGCCCATCTGTTTGGGTCAACAGGTAGTTCGATGTCCTTTCTAAGGCAGTTAGGGATTCAGACAATGTCCTGGCACACCCAGGCTCAGGCTCGCCCTCACCTCTGCTTGACCTTAGGCAGTCTGTGTGAAACAGCTGAAGGGACTTTAGGGAGGTGGAGGGATGTCTGAAAAACAGGTGGGAGAGAACCCTCCGTTTCTGTTTTCCTTGGAAAAATTCCTCCACCAAAAGCCTCTAGCATATTAAATTCTGTCTGCGTCTTGAAGACTTAACAATTTTGTACATCTGGGCTTTCTGCATCTCAAGGGAAGAATTGAAGGCAGAATGAAGGGGATGAAGAAATTGAGTGTAGAAAATCTCAGGAATAGGGAGTGGGGAGGAAAGGAAATAACAATTACTAGGATATATTTATTTGTAGGTGGGGGCAGGATGACAGGGAGCGTGGAAAGAGATCGCGAAATAAGGATAGATAGCCAAGTGTTAGGGTGGGGACAGAATCTGAAGGTCATTTGGCAAAGTTGATTATACTTTTGGTGTTTTTCCAGAAGTTTTTCAAATCATTGGGGTGGGTGGGGCACTCGACTAGAGATGACAGTTTGGGTGCTGGAGAGATAGGATGGGAACAGCCTGGGTGGCTAAAGTAGGAAGACAGAACTAAAAAAAGTTTTTTTCTCTTGATGGTCCTCGGTGTTTCTTATAATACTATACTTAATTTATTCTCTAGTGTTTGTGCCAAAAAGTTAGTTTAATATGAAGAGTCTCCTTTTTGATCCACCACTTGCCTTTTTCAAGTCTCTGTAAGCTGTTTGCCTGAGAATAGGCTTTGGAGCCCTCCCCGTCTCCTGACTTGTTCCCTGTAGAAAAGTGTCAGGACACAGAGTTGATACAAAAGGAGGCAATTCCAGGAACCGCACGGGAAAACAGCCACACCACTTTAGGGACCAAGTACCCAGTGTGTGATGTGTGTGCACGCACACTTGCTCTTTTCCCTTAAAGAGTTGCATAGTTGCAGTGTACTTGTGCAGAAAGCTTCTGTGTTGCTAGAGTGTGATCTGCTTTCTCTTGGAGTGTTTTTTTTTTTTTTTTTTTGTCATAGTGAAAATATGATGGATCTGCTGTACCCCCTAGGCCTTTTGGAATTATTTTCCACCTGTTTCTGTTTGGTTCTGCGAAAGGAGTAAAGTAACTTGGGAATTTTGTGATTGGAAAAGGAGTTCTACTTCCTAAAGGTACTTATGTTTACTGTTGGGTTCTCGTATCCACCGTATTATTTTCTGACCCGGGCTGGGCCCCCTGTGACATAAGCGTTAGGAACTGAATTGTGTCAGCATTGCTACTTAAGGCGTTTATCCTAATCCAGGTGTCCTTGGATTGCGCGGTGCCAACGAGCAAGGTGGTGGCGCTGATTGCAGACCTGGGCTGCAGGTGTGAGTTCTGGAGAGCTCTGTGATTACCCGGTGAAAACATTACCGGTAAACGTGAGTTGGTGTTTTTCTTTGGATGCTCTGTTTCGACCGCAAGAGGGTAGTGGTATTTATGTTATTTCAGTGCCGTTCTCCTAGAACAGAACGAATATCCATGACTTCTATCTCCTTGGGTGCCGTCATGCAGCAGAAGTAAGTAGAGAGTGACAACCGGTGAGGAGCCAGCCCAGACAGGGTCCAGATTTGGGCGTGCGGTATTTGAGTTGGCCGGGTTTCCTGGAAGACAGGCTTACATTGTATTTATATAGCTGTATTCTAGAAGTTCTGTGTAACCGTTACACAGTTAGATGCATGCATTCCAGAAGAATAAAATAGTGAATTCCTGGTCTTATGCCTCAGTTCTGACAGCCACAGCTGCTGCTTCCCTGGACAGGTGCCCCTTCGCTTTTCCAGCCATTGCTCGTCCCTGCTTTCTGCCGTGATTTCTGTGGCAACTGGAACAGGGGAAGGGAGGTCCTCCATCCTTTCATCAGATGAATGCCTCACATGAAGGAGAGATTATAGTAACGGCCGTGGCTTTTGTGTTTTGTGTTTTAACTACTATTCGACAGTTGCATACAGTTTTTACACCTGTAGGGAAGTGGGAGCTCAGCAGTGGGAGGAGCAATGGGAGAAGATAGCCAGAGGGAAGTGTGTTTGGGGAAAAATAAAGCTTTTGAGAAAATGTTGAGCAGCAATTCATTCAGAAACATGAGCTCATCACCTGGTTGATTTTAACAGGTTAATGCAGATGAGAAAAGCCTGGCAGATCTCCTTTGCTAGGAGGTGAGGTTTCTGCCTTTGCCCAGGGTGTTCTAAGAAGATTCCTTAGTCACTTTGCTCAGTTTAAAATTTCTTAGATTCTCTGATGTCTGTGATATGAAGAATTGGCTAAATTCTTTCGGGCCCCTCCCCTACCTAAAATGATACGGTTTAGGAGGACCGTATAGCCCAAAATATTTTGTCATAGTAGTTACTTTGGAACCATTTTTTTTTTCTTGTTTTTCTTAGAATTTAATACCTTTTGGAAGATAATAGCCTTTAGGTCAATCTTAATCCATGAGAACCAATCCTGCAGACTGAAGACAGTAAATCTACACTCCTCACACTTTACTGAAATGAATCTTAAAAGATAGCATGAGGTTTCTCATCATAAATGTGCCAAAATCATATTCCATTGGAGTGCTGTTTAATATTAGGCTTACTTTATTGAATCGTTAAGGTGATTATGTTGGATAATAGAAAAATAAGCTCATGATGCCTAGAATTGTTTGAGGGAAAAAAATTGGTGCTTAAGTTTCTTAAAGGTATTTTCTTACAACCTCATTTCTTTCTATCCAAATGTACTAAGCATGAGTTTGTTCAAAGGGGCGTGTTTTTTGCCGTGGAGTGTACAGAGAGGAGTAACAGATGTATTTAGTAGATGAAAGGTGGGCATAGGGGCTAGACTGTGGAAAGGGCTGAGAGAAGAGGGGGAGGGAGGGGTGGCATTGAGCTGGGAGTGGCAGGGGGGGTCTTTGGCAAGGTCCTAGCATGGTAGCTGGACGTGGCCCATGGTAAGGGAGATGATGGGCATGCCACAGCCGCTGACTCTTGAGAAGAGGCTGATGGAGTGAGCCTGTAGATTGGAGTAGCTTTTCCCTCAACAGTACACTTCTTCATGGACAGAACTGAGCAGAAAGGCTGGAAAGGAGGGTCCAGCCAGAGCCTAGGGACTCTGCAGTTCACGTGGAAGAATTTGGGTTTTCTTTCTGCAGTTACTAAGGTTTTCTGAACCAATAAATGACGTGATCAGAACTGGAGTTGAGGAAGAGTTGGGTTAGAGATTCAAAGTAGGGCTAACAATTTATGGGGAAGAAATAGTTATGAGACAAATGGTACCTGTTGGTAAAATAAGTACAGTTGTACTTATTTTAATCAGAGTGTGCTGTTCATAATTACACCTGTTTTTCCCACAACACAGAAGTCATCAAGTTGTCAAGGGTACTATCTACTGCAGATAAAGTACATACCCTTCAAGTAAAAGAGGAACAATCAGCATAAAGCCCTGATTATGATCTTTCTTCATCCAGTATGTTCAGATACTCACTTTTTTTTTTTTTGGCATTCAACAGATGAGAGACGTGTGTGTGTCTGTCTGTCTGTCTGTCTGTCCCCCGAAGGTGTCTCTTAAACCCTTAACACTGTTTAGAAAATATTATTTGGTTGATTAAAAGTAGGTATATCCTGATTTCCCCACCCCCAATTTATTAAGCTTCTAGTTCCACTGTAGTATGCTATTTTAGGAAACCTCTCCCATTTTGGACAATAGTACGTTTTTAATCTTGTGACTATTATTTGACGTTGATAGTCCTGAAATTCAAAGTAAAAGTGTCTTGGGAAGAAAGTCAAAGTCCTGGTTCTAATAAATGAGAGAGTTGGAATTGAGATTAGATCTGGTAGTCACTTTCCTTAATGTAAAATGGAGCTATTGATACTACATTTCTCAGAGTGGTCATGAGAAATTAAATGACATGTGTAGCTTGTTTATAAGCTACCTTTTAAGCAACATGAATTATAGAAGCACGGTGTTTATGATCCTAAAAAACTTGATTGATTTGGTGAGATAAGTAGTTTTATATTATGAGATTTTTAGTTGTAAGTTTTCTTTTCAAAGTTAATATTTGAAATTACTGTTTTAAAAACAGTAAAGGCTCTTCCTTTTGTGCACTGTAATGAGTGGAACTTTTGTATCCTCAATACTTTCTTTTAATTCTTCCCTACAGGCTGTCCTTCTGCTCGTTCAGTTCTGTTTTGTGTTAATTTTTATTGCCTCTCCCCCCACCCCCACTCTGAAATGCAATAGTCTTGTAGTGTCCAAGTGGAAACATTGTTCTCTTTGTTAGGGCCAAAGAAGTGCCTTTGTCGTTCCTTGGAGACATTCTGCAGATGCCATTTTGCAGTTCTGAAAAATCTGTCCCTGTCCTCCTTGTGCTGTGTTAAATCGTGCGTGTGTATGGCTTGGTATTTTAATGAAGTCGTAGTGAAGACTTGACAGTGATACTTGTCATATGATAACAAAACAAGAAAGGCTCTTTCTGCATCGAATGTAGATCTGTGTTTCCCGTCTCTCCATAGAGCTGTGTGGTCCGAAAGTAGATCCCTCCTGCACTTAGGCGCTCCGATGTTTGATGCCTTTCAACCGACTTTACAGGAAACTGTTAAAACCACGAATTCTGAGCAGGAGCTCTAAGCCTTTTGTTGATGTGTGTTGGTTTTCAAAGATCTCTTAATTTATATGTTCTTAATAGCATTTTGAGTGGCGAGAATGAGCTCTAATTGCTAAGTGGCTTTAATCCTTGTGTTAAGAAGAAGTGTGGGTGAAAATCTGTTGGGAAACTGGCTCGATAAAATCCAGGAAATTCCTCTCATTCTTTTAAATCCAGTTAAAATCTAACTTTTAAAAAAAGGCCTCTGATGTAACCGTGTCTGAAAGCGTGTGCCTCTTAGAGTCTAGTGATTTCTTGTATACCATTGCCAAGCTCAAAAAGGGATAGTATGAATGTACCTCTGTGTTTTAGGTAAATCTATTCCACATGGCATGGTACTGGTTTATTATAATTTTGCTGGGGACTTACTCATCCTGTTTTGCACTGCTTTGAAAACTACTAAAGCATGAGTCCAGAAATAAAGGGAGAAAACTTCGCAGTGTTTGTTTTAATGGACTTGAATCTATCTAAATTTTTTTGTTAATCGTAATAACACATATGGAGTGAAGTAAATGCGATAATATAAAAAAGAAAGCAAAACATTTCTCATTGTCCGCATTTAGGATTATCATTTGGGCTGAGCATTTCCGGTCTTTTATCTGGAAATATGTACACATGGGTTAAAACAACAACCTTATCCTTTTAAACCTGGTTATTTTTCTTTGGCAATCCATGGCGAATGTGTTTCTGTAAATGCTTAAGCTGGTAGTACTTAATTTGGGAAATATTAGGGCTTTCATTCATTTATATGGACTCACTTGGGAGTTCTCTAGTAAGAAGTGTGTACATTTATTGCTTAAAGATCCGTGTGTTAGAAAGGGAGAGGCTGATCATTTTGGATATTTTCCAGGATCATTAAAGCATAACCAGTCTATTAGAACTGTTAAGAAGCCTTTGAAGCCAGTAAAGATCTGATCACATAAGCCCTGGCCCCTCCTGGACAGCTGGCTCACTGATTTGCAACAAGAGCTGCTTCTGCTGCAGCCCGACGCCTGTCGTCTGGGGCAGAGGTACACAGGGGATGACAGTGTTTGTATATGTCTAGCCATCAGCTGGCCTTGTTTTATGTAATGATACTAAGCCCTGTCCTGCCATTCCATCTATTTTTTTTTTTTAAGATAAATATACAATTGGTACAGGACAGATCCGTACAATAAACTCAGTGGCAGAACTGAACTCTTTCTTAATACGGGTATTCCTATAGGGTTAGAGGTGGAAGCAGAAGGAAACCCTCCCCAGGGGATTGATTGTTAAATACCTGGGGCCAGCTATTGTCCGGAAGAGGAGAACCATCCTCCTCCCCTGCTCTCATTACTCTGGAGTTCAACAGGAAGAATATTTACTTTGGATATATACATAATACAATAAAAACAAATTTTCTTGTTATAACTGTGCTCTCTTGTTGGCTTACTAAACATTTATTGAATTCTGATGTTCTAGGATGATTAATGTGGAACTATAGGGAATGATAACGAGAAGAGAGGTATAAGGATTGAGAAGGAGGATAGGAGACAGCCACATGGTGGCTGAATCCAAATGATTTGAACAGAACTAGTTAACATCCTTAGGCTGGGGTTGACTCTAGTGGGCAGAAAAGGTCAGGGAGATGGTGACGAGGGGGAAGTGGAACGTGGCAGTCAAGTCGTCAGGAGTACTGTGTTTCATCCCTTTTCTCTGATATGTATGTATATACACATACCTTTCTGTGCATCTAAGCACAGTATATAAAATTGCATGTATCCATTCAATGTAGCTTTTATAGGCCCAATCATAAAGGTCCTTCTCTCACCAAGGGCAGACTGTGTAGAGTACTGTTGATCTACTGCATCTACAGGCAAGGTCTTGTCTCAGAACAGGGTCTACCAGTGACATTCATTCCACTGGTCCCATTTCCATTCATCCTGTTTGTCCGTGGTCAGCCCCATTGTTCAGGCTTCCCTAGGACCTCCCTCTGCCCTGTCCCATTGAGTAGCTGTAAACACATTCTGTAGGTCATCATTTGTGTGGATCACAGGGTAGATGATTAGATAAGTAAAGCAGTGATTAAACTTAGCTTGTCCTTGAAGTGTGATTCCTGATTGGATCTTACCGCCCCTGGCTCTATCCATAGGGAGGATTGCCTTCACCCACCATGTATATGTCAGGGCTGTCTCAGAGGAGGGACCAGATTACTCTTGGCCCATTTTAGTCTGACTTTACTCTTCTTGGCATCCTGGTTACTGTGACAGTGGGTACTGTCAGAATGATAGAGGCTCCCTGATGGGTTGGTTTGCCATCTACCAGATTTTTCTTTTATGGCCTCGTGATTGGTGGGCGTGCACACGTGTGCATGTATGTACTTGCGTGTGTGTGAACCCAGTAAACTACCAAATAACTTGATTGGTCTGCCCCTGGCCCCATGTTGTATTCTGCATATCCTGTGACTTAAAAATTAGTAAATGAGCTATTGTTGGTTTTGATCACAAACTGCTTATTTTTAACCTTATACCTGGAAGCTTGGGTTGGATTTTTTTGTTTTTTTCTTACAGGTATAGACATGAGAAGTGGATAGTCTAGACAGAGAAGGGTCAGCATTAATGAGGGCACGGAAGCATGAAGATTCATTTTGTGTTGAGGGGCCTGGTATGGCCGGAGGTTAGGGGGTGGGAAGCAGAAGACAAGCTGAAGAATCTGGATTGGAGCCAGCAAATGCTAAACGTAGGAGCTTATCCTGAAGAGTTTGGTATTCATTCTCCCTGCAGAACCTCTGGAAGCCTTTAAAAAATGACTTTTTTTTTTTTTTTAAAGGAAGAGACATAATTACTGATTATCTGTACTTTAGAAATATTTCATGCCAGGTTTTATGGAGAAAACATATGTACCCTGCACATCTATTCTGATTCTGGTGACTGTTACTATCTGTTAAAGGAGCTTGCCCAGGGAAGCCTTTTGCATTTCCGTGCAGTAAAATGTAGTGCTATGAATTTTCCTTTTTAGTTACTATTTATTATAAAGGTGACTAGGATCAAATATTGAACTCCATTGCAATAGTAAATCTTGTTGTTACCAACTAAGTACGTTGTGTTTACTACAAAATAATCTGAAGTTTGGGAATCTGATTTAGGGAAGGAGGTATCTTTGGAATTTGTTTTACTCAATTAGGAGACAAATTTGGGCTCACTCTTAACTGTGTTTCAAGCTGGGGATTCAAAAATGAGTAAGACTGAGGTGCTGATAAATTCACAGTAAGACCAACTGATACTAAGAATTCAAAAATGGTCATTTCAGCCTTAGAAATACATACAGAGAAAAGACAACCAAGTGAGTTTGGATGAAGAAAGAGGAAAGGATCTGGAGTGATTCCTGTACGGAGTCTGTTTCCGTGGTTCTGGGATTTTGTTTGTAGCTGCATACTACGTAATGAATATGATCCAAGCAGTCATTCATCAGATCTATGACCTTTGACCACCTTACTATATGCCAAATACTGTGTTAGGTTCTGGGGATATGGGTGTAAGATTGCAGTCTTTGCTCCTCAGAATCTGATTGTTCACATGGAGAGGCAGCCAGTCAATAGTGAAAAGAAGTGGGGAGGCATTTTGGGGACTAAGAATGTCCCTGCAAAACTGTGGGTAAGTGAATTTTTCCTCCTGAACCGTTTTGCTGAATATTCAGGGGAATCTTACTGTGTATGAAGTGTGGGAGGGGGGGAATCATTTTGTAAATCATCTTCTTAATAGTTGTAGAACTATTTGTTGAGTGAATGAATGTATCTTTTGTGTAAGAATAGGTTTTTACCAATTGGTATTACTTTAAAGAATATTTGCATTGTTTACTACTGGTTATCCCTTCATGGAAGGGATATTTTTTCTTTCTCTCTCTCTCTCTCTCTCTCTCTCTCTCTCTCTCTCTCTTCTTTTTGCGATTGAAATTCCAGGAAGTATCACCGTCTCAGGTTTCTGTCCACTTTTCTGAAGCCAGTGGGTGGGTGTATGTTTAGATCCAAGAGAAACAAATTACAACCATGGATGTGAACTTTTCAGTCTTCTCAAAGTGAAAGCTCAACAAAATGTTTTTTATGCTTTACTTTTGCAAGACCGATCTTTTTCTAAAGAGGAATAAAACAAAGATACCGTGCTAATATGCATGTTGGGTCTTCATCATATTGTTCCCACCTTCCCTAGTAAATAATTAGCACAACTTCTCACAGTGTTCATTGAAAACTTTATTTCAAACTTTAAAAAGTGGTAGAAGTATGTATGTGGTAAAGTTCAAATAACATTTTGCATTGCTATTTTAAAGAATGTAGGCTTTTGGGAGTCAATGAACAAACGTACAGCGTTAGATTTCTGAAGGGAAGCAATATGGATACTCAGGAGCTTTCTATTTTCTGAGATACAAATTAGACATTCGAAAGTATTTTAGCTTAAATTTATTAAATAGGAATGCAATGGAGAAGAGGTGAGGAAGGCTTTGTTAATTGTTAAGGACCTATAAATACATACTTGATGTAGTATGCAGATTTCCTAAGGCGTAGCTACCCCCACCCCCTCCACTGTGACTGTCATCATGTTTTGTGTGGGTGTGGAAAGTACACAGCCATGGAGGTCCATATTACTAACCTGGTAGAAGAAGGAAGAGGATATAAGGGTAGGAAAGTATTACAACCATAGAACTGAAACATTTTAGGCTCAGAGCCGCCAGTGTTTCCAAGTTGTGGACTTTGAACAAAGATGATACAATTTAGTAATTAAAATTTATATAATCAGGTTGTAAGGACCTTCAGAACATTTACTTGTATACCTTAAACTTAGTATATGGACCACACTTATTTGTAATATTAGGAATTTTTTCTTTTCTAGACTCCCCATCTGCCCCTCTCCCCCCTCCTTGTACTAAACAGAGCTCCTCATCTTTGTGGTTTAGGGCTACCTCTTTGCTTTGCTCTTACAGTTAATTCTGTACAGCTTCGTCATTACATTTCTCTTGTTTCTAGTCCTAACATTTAAAGTAGATTTCTTAGGGGTGCTCAGGTCGTGATCTCACGGGTTTATGGGTTACGGCCCCATATGGACTCTGTGTCACCTGCACTCTGCCCCTCCCCCGCTTGTGCATACTCCCCCTCTGTCTCTGAAAAATAAACTTCAAGAAAAAAAAGTAGATTTCTTATATACACATAGAATTGGGCCTTTTTCAATCTGATAATCTGTCTTTTAATTCATGCATTTAGACCATTACATTTAATCTAATCATTGGTGTTTCTAGGTACCATATTGCTATTTGTTTTCTGTTTGTCCTGCTTTTTCTTTTCTTGTCTTACTCTGAATTATTTTTCTGATTCCATTTTATCTGACGGCTTACTCTATTCTATATGCCTCTTTTTTTTCTATTACCCAATTTAAATTGAACTCATTGGCTTGTCTCTAAACCTTTTACTCCTCCTTTAACTATTTAGCTCTTTTTCTCTCTCCTTTAGCTCTTATGTGTCATCAGATTCCTACTGTTGTCCTAATTGAATATTTCTTGAATTTATCCACTTCATTTCACTGACACCTTCCATATTCAGACACTGCATAAAGTTCAGCTCTCTCATGTCCATTATTAACTTCGTTAGCCAAAGAAACACAAGTCTCGACACGGACAAAAAATGGACAAACCATTTGTTTTTCCTTTGCTCTCTTAAAAAACAAATGGTTTCGTAAGAACAGCAAAATTCAATTCTTTATCAGTTTGTAAATTTTTCTGATTCTTATCACAGTATAGAACAGCCCTCAGACTCTTCGTTAAACAATAAACACCAATCTCTTCCTAAACAATAAACACCAGCTATCTGAGTTTTAGCTTGAGTCATTTCTATTCCTTATAAGTCTGTTCTTTTCTTAGTATCTCAGCCTAATCCATAATCAAATTGCTTTCAAAATTGAAATTACAGTGATAGACTTCTCTTTGGAAGAGAGGGAACAGACCACCCATTTGTTATTTTATTTTTAAAAACATTAATACAGCTACCATCTCTTTTCCGGACAAATATGTTGTGATCTGTCTAGTTTTCCTGCCTTTTTTCAGTTTTTATTTAATCTGTTTATATTATAGTCTGACTAGTAGTTTTTAGTTTTGTGCATGAATTCCTTTCATAATACCTCTTTGCTTTTCAAAAGAAGCCCAAACTTTTTAATGTAGCTTATAAGGTTATAAGGTTCTTGCTGTTCTAGATTTTAACATAGTAATCAGTTTCCCTGCTCACCTGTCTGGTTTCTGTCATCTCTAGACTTCTGTACATGTTACCAGTCATCTTCTATTCCCCGGTTTCAGTGTAGATACAATTTCCTTTGCGTAGCTATTCTCCGATTCTTTCTTCTCCTGGGCCGCCACCTCCCTGTTAAATGTACTTACTGAATAACCTCCCCTCTCCACAGTTGACTGTTTATTTGCCATTCTCCACTATCAAGTTATAAACTTCACAATTGTAGGCAGTTTTCACATCTGTGTTCACATTTGTCTGGCACCTAATGGGTTCTCAATACTTATTTTGCTGAAGGAACGGATGGTTACTGAATGATTCTTACCACTTCTCTTACCCTGCAGAGCTAGTTGGTAGCCAGTGTTCTGATGGAGCATTAGTGTGATACTGAGACTTCCTTCTTAGTATTTTCTCATTGAACATGTGTAGGTGACTCTGTCCTGTCTAAGTGGGGAGATTTCATCCATCCAACCACGTTTCGTTTTTATAGTACCTTGAACTCTGTTCTTATTAGGCAGACTTTCATCTGGTCCTAGCCCCTTTGGATGCCCTGCCAGTCAAACAGTGCTTTTAAAAAACTTTTTTTCGAGGAAATCCTGGCTTTCAAGGTGCTTTTTCTTTATCATTATGTTACCCAAACTTTGAAGAAGAGTCAGATAGTTGGAAATGAGGTAAAAGGTTAAGAATAGCAAAATAGGCTGGAATTAGGGTAATTTTCTCTTAATTCTGGGATGATTCCCTAATTATCAACCCTTTCCTCGATTTCTGTAATCCTTTCCAAGAAATTCAGTGTCACATCATCGTGTGAAACTGTGTGTCTAAAAGATCCAAAATCTTGCAACCTTTCCTAGTCCTCCCCCCTCCCCCACCCCGAGGGGTGCATTATACTTTATTGATGGTGCATGACAAGGTAGTGCTCCCCAAGCCCCTCCCTTCTTCAGGGGGTCTGGGATGGAAACTGTGTAGAGGTCAGGATATTCTGTGTGTTTGGTGATGAGTTGGGGCAAGGACTCCCCAGAAGCTGAGGGTCTCTCTTTTTCTCTTGTTCTCTCTCGGACTGCTGGACCAAGGGACTCTTGTTCTTTGGAGGCCATGTGGGCCATAAGGCCTACCATCTCGTTGCTGTAGCCAAATTCATTGCTGTCAAATGAGTTCAACAAAGTAGTCACTGAGGGCGTTGCCAGTCCTAGCACTGAATGTGGAAGAGTAGGTATCACTGTTAAAGGTGTAGGAGACAGCCAAGTCCTCAGGGGAGCCCAGGATGCCCTAGAGGGGGCCTCTGATGCCTATTTCACGACCTGCTTGATGTCATCCCATTGGGCAGCTTTCTCTAGACAGCAGGTCAGATCCACAACTGATTCATCGGCGGTAGTGACACGGAAGGCCACGCCAGTAAGCTTACCATTTAGCTCAGGGATGACCTACCTTACAGAGTTGGTGCCAGTAGAAGCAGGGATGATGTTCTAGGCAGCCACTCCACCATTCATGGCTTCCTAGAGGAGCCGGCCACAGTCATCTGGGTGGCAGTGATAGCATGGGCTGTGGTCTTAAGTTCCTCCACAGTGCCAGAGTTGTCATGGATGACCTTGGCCAGAAGGGCCAAGCACTTGGTGGTGCAGGAGGCATTGCTGAGAATCTTGAGGGAGTTGTCATACTTCTTATGGTTCACACCCATCAGAAAAATGGGGGCATCAGCAGAAGGGGAAGAGATGTTGACTTTCTTAGCCCCACCCTTTACATAAGCCCCAGCCTTCTCCGTGGTGGTGAGACCCCAATAGATTCCACAACATACTTAGCACCAGCATCCACCTCTTGGAAGATGGAGATGGGCATTCCATTGAAAACAAGTTTCCTATTCTCAGCCTTGATTGCGCCGTTGAATTTGCCATGGGTGCAATCATACTGGAACATGTAGACCATGTAGTTGAGGTCAATGAAGGGGTCATTGATGGTGACTGTCCACTTTACTAGAGGCAAAAGCAGCCCCCGGTGACCACGTGCCCAGTATGGCTAGATCCATTTACTCCGTCCTTCTCCGTTGTGTCTTGGGGACTCGTCTGGCATTGCAACCAGAAGATGTGGCTGTTAACAGGGAAGACCAGAAAGCCTGCTTGGATTGTGACTCCCCAGCCAGGCTGCCTCCATTCATGGTATCCCTGACTTTTCTTAATCTTCCGGGCTTGAAAGTTTGGTATTATTTTTTAGTTATTCCTCTTCTTTATCTGCTATTTAAACATGAACTTCTATGGATTCTTTTCTCTAGAGTTTAATATTAGTTTATTATTTGTCTTTACTATTGCTGCTTGCCTGTGAGCCTATTCCCCCAGCTTTATTGAGGTTTAATTGACAAAGCTGTAATACATTTAAAATGTACAACATGGGGCGCCTGGGTGACTCAGTCGAGCATCCAGCTTCGGCTCAGGCCCTGATCTCACTGTTCCTGAGTTTGAGCCCCGCATTAGGCGCTGTGCTGACAGCTCAGAGCCTGTCAGATTCTGTGTCTCCCTTTCTGTCTCTGCCCCTCGCCTGCTTGTGCTGTCTACCTCTCTCTTTCAAAAATAAATAAACACTTAAAAAAAAAATGTACAACATGATTCAATACACAGATCCATTGTGTGATGATTCCCACAATCAAGGTTAAACATATCTCACCTCACATAGTTATCTTTCTTGGCGGGGGGGGGGTGGTGGTGGAGAGAACGCTTAAGATCTTATTCTCAGCAAATTTTCAAGTATACAATATAGTATTAAGTTAATTTTAATTTATTTTACATCCAAGTTAGTTAGCATTTAGTGCAATAATGATTTCAAGAGTAGAATCCAGTGAATTATCCCCTGCATACAACACCCAGTGCTCATCTGACAAGTGTCCTCCTTAATCTCCCTTGCTCATTTAGCCCTTCCCCCTAACCCAAAACCCCTCCAGCCACCCTCAGTTAGCTCTCCATATTTAAGAGTCTCTTAGGTTTTGCCCCCTCCCTGTTTTTATATTATTTTTGCCTCTCTTCCCTTATGTTCATCTGTTTTGTATCTTAAAGTCCTCATATGAGTGAAGTCATGTGATACTTACGTTTCTCTAATTTTGCTTAACGTTATACACTCTAACTCCATCCACACAGTTCACACAGTTCACACAGTTGCAAATGGCAAGATTTCATTCTTTTTGATTTCTGAGTACTATTCCATTGTGTGTGTGTATATATATGTGTGTGTGTGTGTGTATATACACCACATCTTCTTTATCTTTATCTTTTTATCTTTATCTTTATCTTCATTCTTCAGTCATGAACATTTGGGCTCTTTCCATTAAGTTTGTTTAGTTTTGACAGACCGAGCAAGTGGGGGAGGGGCTGAGAAAGAGGGAGAGAGAGAATCCCAAGTAAAATGTCAGTGCAGAGCCTCACGTGGGGCTTGAACTCAACGAACCATGAGATCATGACCTGAGCCGAAACCAAGAGTCGGGCACTTACTGACTGAGCCACCCGGTGACCCTACAATACTGTGTAATTAACTATTGTCATCATGCTATACATTAGGTCCTCAGAACTTACTCATTACAAAGTTTGTACCATTTGTCTAACATCTTCTCATTTCTCCCATCCCTGGGAACTTTTTTATATAGCCTTCCATTTGGACTGTCCCTGCTTCTACTGTCTGTCCTTTCCAATTCAGGGTCTTCCAGTCTCTTTCTTGAGCAGCAGTTAGTGGTCGTCGTCATATGAACAGTCACATGTTCAGGGGATTGGAACCAGTGCATGCTGCTGGTAGGAATGTCAACTAGTGCAGCCACTTTGGAAAGCAGTTTGGCAGTTCCTGAAAACCTTAACCTAGAACTTGCATTTGTGTGACATGTTCTAGTCCTAGGTATGTGCCCAGGAGAAATGAAAACCTCTGTCCTCACAAAAAGTTGTAGACAGATGTTCACAGCATTATTTGTAGTAGCCCAAATGTAGAAACCACAGAAATGCCCATCGGTTGATGTGTAGATAAACAATATCTGGAATAGCCATAAGATGTAACTTCACTTGGGCATGCCAAGGAATGACTTACTGATACATGCTATGACATGAATGAACCTTGAAAATAATACACCAGGTAAAAAGCCAGACATGAAAGGCCATGTGGCTTGCTTCTGCTCGTGTAAAGAGTGAAATCTATTAGACAGAAAGTAGATTAGCAGTTGTCTGGGGCTGAGCGTTTTAGGCAATGATAGCTAAAGAGCACCCGTTTTGTCTTTTTTTTTTTTTTTAATGTAATATTCACTTAAAAGTCACCATTTTAAAGTATACAGTCCTGTGGTTTTATTATGTTCAAGATGTTGTGCACCTGTCCTCATTATCCCAGGACATTTTCATCTCTCCCAAAGAAACCCTGTTTCCCTTTAGCAGTTACTCCTCACCCCCGCCACTCCTGACTGACCTCACCTTCTGAACCTGCTGCTCCAGCTTACGTTCCTCAAAGCGGCGATGTGTGAGGTTTCGGATTTCTCCAACTCCATGCCAGCACCTCTTGTTTTCCTTCATTTGTTTCACTAGTCACCTTAGTGCATTTGAAGAGCTATCACTATGTGGTCTAATTTCCATTTTCTAATGACTAATCATGTTGAGCACCTTTTCTTGTGATGATTGGCCATTTTTACATCCTTTTTGGAGAAATATCTAAGTTCTTTGCCCCTTTTTTACGTTGGGTTTGTCATTTTGTTAAGTTGTAAAAGTGCTTTGTATATATTCTGCATACTAAATACCCTTATTGGGTATGTGGATTTTTGTTGTTATTGTTCTTTTATTTGCTTGATAGTGTCCTTTGAGTCACAAATGTTTTTAATTTTGGTGAAGTCTAATTCCTTTGTTGTTGTCATTGTTGCTGATTGTGTTTCAGGTGCCCTACATAAGAATGTGTTGCAAAATCCATAAGTCATGAGAACTTGCACTCCTTTTCTTCAAAGAGTTTTATAGTTTTAGCTCATATATTTTAAGTCTTTGGTCCATTTTGAGTTAATTATGTGGTGTGAGGTAGGGGTTCAGAGTCATTCTTTTGTATGTGGATATCCACTTGTCCCAGTACCATTTGTTGAAAAGACTATTCTTTCCCCATTGTATGGACTTGGCACTTTTGTTGAAATCAGTTGGCGATAGATGTATGGGTTTATTTCTGGACTCTCAAGTCTGTACTGATTTGTATGTCAGTTCTTATGCCAGTACCACTATGTTTTGATTACTCTAGCTTTGTAATAAATTTTGAGGTCAGGAAGGGTGAATCCTCCCGGTTTGTTCTTCTGTGTCATGTGTGGTTCAGTGTCATGTGTGGTTCAGTTATCTGTGGTTCCTTGCAATTCCGTATGAATTTGAAGATTATCCTGTCCATTTCTGCAAAAAAGGCATTTGGGATTATAATTGGGATTGCATTGACTCTGCCAATGAATTTGGGGATTATTGTCATCTTAACAATATTAAGTCTGTGAATGTGTGAACATGGATTTATTTATGTTTTCTTTGATTTTTTTTTTTTAGGAAAGATGATTTTATAGTTTTCAGTATGCAAATAAGTAGAATTATTTTTTGGATTGTTTATGTGTAGGATTATAATTGAACATGTATATTGATCTTATAGCCAGCAATTTGGCTGAACTCCTTTATTAGATTTTTTGGGGGGAATTCTTTAGGATTTTTTATGTATACAGTCCTGCCATTTGCAAATAGAGATCGTTTATTTTTTCCTATCCTATTTGGATGCTTTTTATTTATTTTTCTTGCCTAATTGCACTGGTTTTAACTTTAAGTACAATGTCGAATGGAAGTGATGAGAGTAGATATCCTGTCTTGTTCCTAATCTTTGCAGGGAAAGCTTTTAGTCTTTTGCTGTTAAGTATGAGGTGTGGTTTTGTAGATGCCCTTTATCATGTTGAGGAAGTTCCCTTTTATTCCTACTTTGTCGAAGAAGTTTTATTGTGAATGGATGTTAGATTTTGTCAAATGCTTTTTTTGTCCACTGAAATGATCTTGTATATTTTTCTTCCTTTTATTAATGCGATTATTGATTTTCGTGTGTTGAATTACCATTCTATTCCTGGAATAAATTCCACTTGGTCATGGTGTAAGATCCTTTTAATGTCTTGGTGGATTTAGTTTACCAGTATTTTGTGGAAGACTTTTGCTTCTATTTCATTGGGAATATTGGTTTGTAGTTTCTTTTTATTTTATTTTGTCATGTCTTTGTTTGACTTTGGTATCAGGCCTTGTAGAAGGAGTTAGAATGTTTGGAGTTTCTTTTTGGGTTAATGAAAATGTTCTAAGATTGTGGTGATGGTTTAACAATTACTGTACTAAGAATCCCTGAATTGTAAACTAAAAGTGGGTGACTTCTGCGTAGCTCAGTAAAGTTGTTACCGAAACAAAACAAAATAAAACAAAAAAAAAAAATGAAAAAACCACATACACAACTCCAACAAACTTTAGGAGCGTGAACCTCTCTTCTTTAGCTTAGAGTCCTTATCCTAGAGATTAAAACCCTCAACAATCTTGTCAGCTATCCTATTTCAGCATCACCTCTGGCTTACCTTTTGTATGACTGATCCCATGATAATAGTCAACCACAGCCCCGCTCACCACTTTCTCCTCCCCCAGATCTCCTAGAACGTCTAGTGCCTCTTGCTGCTTCACCCTGAGGATTGTCCCCACCTGTCTTGAATGTCCTGTCCCTCTTTCCTACCAACAACAATCCACCCTTTCTTGCAAAGTTTTGTTCAAGTTTCTTCTGTTTACCACTCTAGCCTGCAGTTGCCTTTCAGTCCCAAACCTACTATTCAGTGGGATAAAATATTTGAAATCAGAACTGTTCTAGGAAATCTGACGTATATGTTTATGGTACCTATGGACACACACACTTTTTTTTTTTTTAATGGATTTACAGTTAACTCACAAGTTTATAGAGATGGCTTTTTATTTGCACTGCTCTGGTCTCCCCAAGTGGTTCTCCGTGGTTTGAAGACAGGCATGATGTGGTATTATTATATGACAGGCAAGGATCGTTGGCGTATATATGTATGTTTGGGAGATAGATCCAGAACTTTCAGTTATATTTTGCAGTTTTCCTAATGTATCTCTAAAAGATAGTTTTGAGGAAATTTATGTACTAGAGTAGAAGCAATTGAATAAAGTCCTAATGTATAAAGTTCACATACAAGTGTGAGGAATGCATAGGTAAGGCTTTATATAAAAGGCTGAGTTTGGCGTCTGGTTAAGTGTAACGGGGAAGTTGCATAAGCCTCATGCTGTAATGGTAAGGATGTATTTCAAGTAAAATAGAATTGGATTTAGGTCTCTGGTATCTATCTCATATATAGTTAGGGGCTTACATCAGGATTCAAATTCTGGTCCTCTAACCCCAGAACTAACAGTTAACCGCTCTACTATTTTACATTCCATTGCTTATTAAGGAGGTTACTTCATTTCTCTGATCCTCACTTTATTCACATACAAAATGAACTTGGTAACATTTGCTGTGCAGAGATGTTTTGAGGCTTAAGTAAGGACGTTTGTAAAGCATTCTGCAGAGTGCTTGCTCACAAAATAGGCAGGCCTATTGCTATTAGTAAAATATTTTGTTTACTCCAAAACCATAGCACTAACAAAAGAGATTTTTGAAAGCATGTCTGAAACTTCGGCCGAGAAATTTGCTTATCTCCTTGCTTCGGAATATTGAATTCTTTGCTTTATATTTTGGCACAAAGTTTTTAGTGTTCTATTTCTCTAGAATTTAGATAATTTTCCAAGTAAGTCATTTGTTACTAATTACTTTCTTTTGCGCTCTTGTCGCTTTTTTGTCCTTCAAAATGAGTTATTATCAAAGAAGTAACAGAATTATACCTTCTTCATCATTAACTTCCCAGTGACAGTTGTGGTTAACTGCAACTGATATATTTATACCTTAGGTTTTGAAGTTTTTGGAATTAAGTTTAGGAAGGTTGATATTTTTTTGTTGGAAGCCATAATAGAAATGAATTGAGAGAGATGGTTATTGGTTTTTTATCTTGGCTGCAGAAGTATTTGTAGAAGAATATTTGGTGTTGCTATAGGAACGTAGTCAAAACTACAGCAGTGAAAGCATGACAGAGCATTGATTGGCTTACCTCAGTTGTTGTTCTCATTTTATTCCTAATAGACTGCAATTGACTTTTTCTTTCTTAGCTGTCATAAATATCCGGATATCCTAAGTCCAAAATACATCATTATCAAGAATATTACTATTTGGTCGCTTACTTATTAGAGGCTTGGGGAAAAAATCCTGCTTAAGGCACATCCAGATTTCCTGTTTGTAATGGTGATGGATTGTAATTAAAAAAATATGTATCTCCATGTATTCTTAGTATGGTTTTGGTTCACTTGGGGATTTCTCTTAATGAAAACCACATAGTAGTTACTATTTTCAAGTTTTATTTACATTTTCTCTTACAAATCTGTTATGAAGTTATACTGTCCATGGTGTCCGTTTTAAGTTTTTAATAAAGCTACAGTTTGGATCAGGAGAAAGTAGCTCCACTAAGCAGTTTGGAGGGAAAATAGCTCTCCTTCTGGCTTTTATAGACTCTCTTGCTCAAAGGAAGGGCTGCCATTGAGTCGGTTACAACTTCAGTGGAAGATGTCTTGCAGCTGTGCCTTTTTGGTTTTGTTCCAGAGGTAGTATTTGTGTGCACTGGCAGAATGTCTTAAAGGCCCACCCTGGAAAGGATTCAACTCTATAAAAGGAGTTTTGTTTTACAACCTTCCACATATTCTTATGGGGTTCTGGTGGTGACGGTGGTCTTTACTGTCTTGTCTTTTAAACTGGCATTTTATGGAGACACAGGCTTCACAGTTTGAGAATAAGAATTACAGTTATAGTTATTGTATCTCGTAAAATACGAATAGCCAAGTCCTTGGCACACACTGCAAGTAAAATGGCCCTCTCCAAACCTTGTGATTTTTTTTTTTTAGGGAGTTCTTTTTTAAACTTCTTTTCTGCTGCTCTACTGATAATGAAGATGGCATGCATTTGATTATATTTCTTCTGGGTAGTTTAGTAGATTTTGATTTACAAGCCAACTTAATGTGTTAGAAGATTCAGGGAATCCCAAACAAAGCTTTTAAAAAAACCAATAACTTTTCATGTTGACAGTAGTTCCATTTAACCTGTTTTGAATTCTATGTTGATGTGAATGCTAAGAGAATTATCATTGAATATATTCTAGGGGATTGACCATATTTTCTCCAAAATTTCCCCTTTTCTCCTCTAAATGTTCCATAGTTATCAAAGTCATTTGGGCGGGAGATATTTGGGGCTTTAAAGATACTGCTATATCACTAGTTTCCTCAGGCCACTTCTTCTCTCAGCCCACGTGTATTTCCAGTCACCTTCCCTGTGGGGATGTCCTTCCTTCTGTCCAAGATGAAGTTGTGTGTGTGTATATGTGTGTGCGCGTGCGCTTTTTTTAAAGAAATGTCTACTCCTAACCTGGGGATTGAACTCCGGACCCCGAGATTGAGAGTCGCTTACTATACTGACTGGGCCAACCGGGCACCCCTTCTTTTGTGGCTTTGGTCCCGTTTCTTCTACTTCTTCTGAACTACCTACCATCCATTTTCCTTTTTCTCCTTTGTGTCTTGAACCAGTCCTTACTTTATCTCTCCCACCAAAAGCCTACATCAAACAAAACCACCAGAACATCTGCGGTACACAGACATCTTTCCGCAACCTAGTACTTCTTGTAGTTTTTTGTTCCCGATTCTCTCATCTTTTGTCTATTGCTAAACTGGACATTAATCTACCCTCACCTCCAACCCTCATCTCTCCAGTATATATATATTTTTTTTAGCCACTTGGCTTTTTCAGCCACTGTCCACTAACTTGTTCATTGAGGTTACCAGCAGTCTTTTTACAACAATTAAAAACTTGAGCAGAAGTTGAAACATTGTGCCCTTGGCCATGTAGCCCTCTTCTCTTAGCCTGACTCTTTTGGCAGTATGTTCATAGTTTGCCATCTTTCTCTATGCCGATCCTTCCAGCCTCCTTTATTCCTTTATAGCTTCCTTTCTGTCTGCCTGGTGATTTATCTTGAGCATCTTTCTTTCTTTCTTTTCTTTCTTTTTTCTTTTTTTTCTTTCTTATGTTTATTTTTTTAGGGGGAGAGAGAGAGAGACAGAGTATGAGCAGGGGAGGGGCAGAGAGAGGGGGAGACACAAAATCCGAAGCAGGCACCAGGCTCTGAGCTGTCAGCACAGAACCTGGCAGGAGTCTCGAACCCACGAACTGTGGGATCATAACCTGAGCCGAAGTCAGACGCTGAGGGGTCTGAGCCCCCAGGCGCCCCACGATGATGAGCATTTTCCTTATTCTGTTTTGCTGGGGTTTCATCTATTGCTTGGCTTCAAATAACACTGATGGGCCAACTAGTTCCAGATCCTAGCATGGAAACCCAGACTGTCCTTCAGACGCCTATGTCCAACCATCCTGACTTTCCACCTGGCTGTCCACAGCCCCTGCAGTCCACGTGCATTAAACCTGGAAGCTTGTGCTTCTTACATCCCTGTTTCCCACATTTCTTGGAAACCTCTCTCTACGTTCATGGCACCACACTGTCTGACCTTTGACTGCCAGGAACCCGGGAAATTTGCTCTCCATTACTCCCACAATATAATTCATCAAATCCTGTCCATTGTACCTACTAAGTATTTATTGACTCCATCTCTTTATCTGCATCTTTGTTTTGCCCCTGTCTTAGTTTAATGCTGTTTCCTGAACCATTGGAGCATCATCTTAACCAGTTTCCTTTGTGTCACTTGTTCTCACAGGACTGCCCCAGTATGTCCCATCGCCCGCAGGATAGAGTTAAAACGTCTGAGCTTTAGCATCCCCATCATTCATGACTTGGCTGCCTCCTCCCTTGTCCATCTCGTCCACTCCTACCCTGTGTTCCAGGCGGACGAGGTACTTACCGTTCTCTGCAGCGAACGCTTTTTATCTTTCCTGATTCTTTGCCCTTCACTTACTGTTCCCACAGTGAGGAGTGTGCTCCTACCCACTTTCATTCCGCCCCGTGAGCGCCTTCTTATCCTTCAAGGTCAGCGCAGATGTCACTGCGGGAAACATTCTTGCCTCATCAAGTCCGTGTCTGTTGAATTGTCTATGCCTGTGTTCTAGCTCTTACGCTCTGTTCAGTAGAGTTCGTTATTTAAGTGCCCTTCTCTGGCAAGGCTAGAGCCAAGTTTTACACAGGTTTGTAACCTCAACGGCTATCAGTAAACAAAGAGCAATTCCTCAGTGAATGAATGGATCTTAGCAAGACCCAAAAGTACAGAACTGAAATCAAGATCTCCTAGGCAGAGGCAATGGTGAGTACTCTGGCTTGATGCTGGCTGTTCTGTTTTTGGGTGGGTCGGGGCTGTGGACGGAGGGCACGTTCGCACCTGTGCTTAGAGTTTTCCTTTCATGATTCAGGTTTGGAGAGTTAAGTTGTTAAGGTGAAGCTACAACATGGTGCTGCAGTTTCAAATGACTGAGCTAACAAAGTTGTGCGGTTTTGGAGGTACATGGGATGCCCAGACAAGGGCCCAAGGTGTGCAGATGGCCTGTGTCGGGCAGCAGGAGGAGTAACAGGTGAAGTGAGGAGAGGCTCACTCTGGGGTTGTGCCTCCCCAGGGCGTGTTGTGTAGCTATGCACTGCTTATCACACACACCTCAACCTTTCCCTGGCTTGCCTGGCTAGGAGCAGTGTTCAACTTTGTCCAGCGTGATTTGTGATAAGAGGCTTGTGCTGACCTGTTTGTTATTTATGCGGTTTCCAGTGGCGCCTCTTGGAAATTGTGGTGCCGATTTAAAGGAAAGGAGAGAAAAGAAAGAAGGGAAGTTACAAAGGGTGGATTAAGGTGGAGAAGCATTTTTCTTTCCCCAAGTTGATGAAAAAAAAAAAAAAAGACAAATGGAATTGGCAAGAGATTACTGTCTGTTCAGTGTTTGATTTTTAAAAGTAAACGTAACGATACATTCAACCATTTTTAGGAGAAAGCCTAGATGAATTTTTTTGACCCTCAGAATACTGTGTTTGATAGGAACTCACATTCTTTTAGCAGTAGCTGTGTGGCGACTCTCCTGCGATCCTCGAAGCGGTCCTGTTACGTAGGCGGGTGGTCGGTGGTGCCTAGACCTGACCGATTCAGTTATCGGCTAAGTGGTACCATGGTGTGGCAACAGGGGGACTCTCTGAATATGAATTTAACGTTCTTTCAGATTGAGAAGAGTAGATACTTTCTTGGCAGTGACCTCTTTGTTTCTTGAGACCTACATTTTTTGGGGGGGTGGGAGTGTATAGGATTTTTCCTTGGTGCAGAGAGTGGGGGCAGAGGTGGGGAACACTAAGGTCTACTGCTTAGTCTCCGGGATCTTTAGATCTGGCCGTTGGAGAGCCATAAAGGGCCTCTGTGCCTGCATTCTCTGGAACAGTGTCTCCACTCTTTCCTCTCATCCAGGGAGGGAAGCCTGCAACAGGGGTAGGCCGTGGGATTATTTATTAGACCTAATCTGACCTCCTGCCTGGGTTCTGCTGTGGACTCCCTGCATAACCTGGACAAATCCTCTAACTTCTGGGCGTTAGGTGCCCCAGGTGTGAGAGGCAAGGGCCAGGGGTCCCTTTTAGTTCTAAATTCTTTATTCTATAAAAACCCTGTTTCCTTAAGCCATGTATGCAGGCTGTTTCACAGGTACTGGCAAGGTCTTTGTTTCCGCTTTTTATGTAACGGGGCTTTGTGATAAGTGTTTTTATTTTCTTTAACCCCTAAGGCAAGGTGAATGTCATTGCCGTGTTATTAGCAGTAGCATTGGCTTATTTAAAATGAGCTCCAGATGAGCCGAAACACCGTAAGTCTACGAGGCCTTCCTTGACCTCCTCAAGGGAGTTGTGCACTTCGCTGTGCCCTTCCTGTCCCTCTGTTGTAGCCTTTATCACACGTGTTGTAACTGTTTATGTATCTGTCTTTCCTGCTAGACCGGTGAATTCTCTGAGGGCTGGAATGGGGAAGAACCTTTGAGTCCTAAGGGTTTAGTGTCTGGTGCAAAGGTGGAACTCAGCAAATGTTTCTTAGACATAATAGAATGAAAATGATACATTATTTTAAAAGTTTATTTTGAGAGAGAGAGAGAGAACACATGTATGAGCGCAGGAGGGGCAGAGAGAGAGGGGGAGAGAGAAACCCAAGTAGGTCTTTGCTGTCAGCGCAGAGCCCAATGGGGGGCTTGATCCTATGAACCATGAGCTTGAGACCCAAGCCAGACGTTTAACCTACGGAGTCACCCCTGAAAATGATACACTTTAAGGTGAATGCTGCATTACTGTATTCGCCTAAATGTGTAATTCTAATGTGATGCTTTTGACTTTTGAGTTGAAGCTCTTAACAAATCCTTTTAACACTTTTTAGATGGTTTCAAAACATTAACTTTTTGATGATGGATTCCCATCTAACACCTCTTTGTTTTGTTTTCTCCTGTACCTCTTCCCACTGTCTTCTCTAAAGACCCTTTGTTTAAATAACCAAAACCAAAAAAAAAAAAACCTGGGGCCATACAGCAAATTTTTTTCCACAGAGTCTCATAAATCTCTAGTACTTTCTAATGTTACATTTTAAAAAATGTGGTAGGGATGAAACTTTGCAAATGACTCATTTGAAGTTGTGCAGAGCATTCTGGATGAGAGTCTGAGAGAAGATAAACCAGGGTGGTATGTGGTCAAAGAGAACTTGGGCATAGAAGCCATGGAACTAATGCAGTGGTTTTTTCTTTTCTTTTTCTTTTTTTCTTTTTGCTGACATCAGATCGCGATGATGAAATGTAGGCTGTTAGAAAAATTTATAGACTAGGAAACCCATCTAGATTGAGAGAGTGATATAACTTTTCTCCATTTTGTTCAGGGAATATATAGTTCACATGCTGATAGGTAGGTAGGAAGAATAGATTCTCTGTAAAAATCAGTAGATTCAAAAATAGTGAGGTTTGGGTAGTACCTTTTAGGTTATTTTAAGCGTATGCCAGAAAATTGTTTCCCTTTTTTTTCCCTTTTCTTTTCTTTTTTCTTTTTTTTTTTTTTTTTTATGGTGTGACCGATGATTAATTGCTTTTCAAGCAGAGGCTAGATGAATAAAGGTGGAAAGATGGAAAGAAATGGTCTTCCTCATTGTCTTTCTACAACACAAATAACTTTATTTTCTGCACAGAGTTTGCGTCCCGTATAGTTTTGGAGCTATGAATGACCTGTTAGATAATTGGATCTTCTACATTCTGTTCAGTTAGATTTTTTTGTTTCCGTAAAGCAGGAGGTAGGACAGTTTTAAAAGTTAAGAAATTATGATACTGAGTTTAGCATAACATTTTATTTATATATAAACTCACATATATAAACATAGGAAAAATGTCCTCCAATCTAACCCCAACCAATTCCCTTGAATACTTTTAAAAAAAGGTATCTGGAGGAAAAATTTATAACCACCTCTCCCCTTTTTAAAAGTTTTGTTTTATTTAAGTAATCTCTGCACCCAAAGTGGGGCTCATACTCATGACCTCATGATCAAGAGCCACATGTTCACCCTAGCCAGCCAGCCAGGTGCCCCTGATTTCCCCTTTTAACAGAATAATGAGACAGTGTCAGGATATGGCTATTTAGGATCTTCCCAAGACCGATTTAATAGATGTAAATTTGTATTGACAGTTTATTATGGGAGGACGTTTGTGGATGTATTTTGTGTACTTTCATGTGTTTAAAATCTTACTGGGAATGGATGCATTAAACGACACTGGCTTTGGTTCCTGTACTTCTTCCAGTAACTCACTGAGTAACCTTCTAGAAGTTATTTCACTTTGGGTTCAGTTTACTGATCTTGAAAACACAGGTGTTCAAGTGGCAGTAATGCCTCATTGGGAGAGGAGTACATTGGATTTGGAAAGCAGCTGTGCTCACCACTGTACTGCCAGCACCACCGGCATTGGCTCTGAGGACAGATTGAATTGGTGTAAATTCGAACTCTGTCTACCTCTTATTGACTATACGAGTTTGGAAACTCGTATTTTCTGGGTTCTTTTTTTTTTTTTTTTGTTAATCTTTATTTGAGAGAGAGAGACAGAGTTCGAGCAGGGGAGGAGGAGAGAGAGGAGACAGAATGCGAAACAGGCTCCAGGCTCTGAGCTGTCAGCACAGAGCCCGATGTGGGACTTGACCCCATGAACTGTGAGATCATGGAGTTGAAGTTGGATGCTTAACCAACTGAGCCACCTAGGTGCCCCTTCTGGGTTTTCTTTTTATTTACTGTATGAATCATTTGTACTATTTCTAAATTATAGTGCCACAAAACTCCCCTTTCTGTTTTAATTCTCTTAACTTTTGATTAGAGCATGAAATTCAGAGATTTTCTGAGCAGGATCTTTTATATTGGAGACCGCAGAGGAGCTCGAGTGATGGCATTGGGCTTCATAATTAAGAAAATAGGTGCCTTAATCAGCTTGGGCTGCCATAACATGGTACCAATGATGTGGTCTTCAACACATTTATTTTCTCACAATTCTGGAGGCTGGAAGTCCAAGATCAGGGTGCCAGTATGTTTCCATTTCTGGTGAGGGCTCCCTTCTTGCTTGTAGATGGCTGCCACATAGTGAAGCAAGAGAGCGGGAGAGCATGAGAGCAGGAGCAGACTCTCTGGTGTGTCTCTCCTTATCAGGGCACTAATTCCATCGTGATGGCCCCACCCTTCAGACTTCACCGAAATTTAATTATCTCCCTAAGGTCCCATCTCCAAATAATCATCACATTGGGAATTAGTGCTTCAGCATGCGAATTTGGGGGGGACACAATTCAGTATATAGCAGCAGGAGAGTTGAGAGCGTAGGAGGCACAGGGGTGATGAGAGATGCCTGGGTGGATTGTAGACATCTACCATCGGCAGCTTCACTGGATCCAGTGCTGCATGTCAGGAGTTCTGACGTTACAGATTCTGTGGAGTAATACATTTCAGAAAAAGGTTTAGAGCCAGTATTTTTCAAGTATATTGATGTAAATCTGCCCTTGTACTGCAGTATGTATTAAAAAATATATTTAATATTAAAAAAATGGGGGCACCTGGGTGGCTCAGTTGGTTGAGCTTCCAACTTCGGCTCAGGTCATGATCTTACGGTCCATGAGTTCGAGCCCCACATCAGGCTGTGTGCTGACAGCTCAGAGCCTGGAGCCTGCTTCAGATTCTGTGTCTCCCTCTCTTTCTGCCCCTACCCTACTCATGGTCTCTTTCTCAAAAAGGAATAAACATTTAAAAAAAAATGAAGGTAGAACATAACCTAAATAAAAGATGCTTTTAATTGAACAAGATTGGCTCTGCTAAAAAGCTCACCAAATTGCCCTTTTGTGAGCCAGTGAAAACCTTGTGGTGGTTACTGAAGCTTATTTCCATCATATGGAATGATTTTTTTTTTTAAGTTTTGTATTTGTTTATTTTGACAGAGATCAATGTCTTCAGAGCTGTCACTGGAACATATTTTCACTAAGTTACCATAAAGCAAATTTTACCTTTTTCTGTCAGCAGTCCAGGTGACCTCTTGTTTATCTAAATATATAAAGTGTTTTCTTTGTAATTTGAAAAGACTTTTTCAAGACTCCGCAGGTGGAGTGAGCATGTAATACTCCTTGACCTAAGAACTGCTTGATGAAGAGCAATGTAGTAGTAGCGGGGTGAGGTTGTACAGATACATGCTTGGACCGGAGTCCATCTTGGTCCTGATTTACTCATGTAAATATCTACATCGGAACACACATATATACCTGAATTTATTTATTAAATAAATTTTTTTGATGTTTATTTTTGAGAGAGAGAGAGATGGAGGCAGAGAATCTGAAGCAGGCTCTCAGGCTAAGAGCCCGATACGGGGCTGGAACTCACAAACTGAGATTATGATCTGCAGTGAAATCAGATGCTTAACCGATTGAGCCACCAAGGCACCCCTACGCCTGAATTTAAATTCTGGAAATGCAAAGGGCGGAAGGTTGGTCAGGTACAATTAAGGAAGATTAGTCTTAGATCTCGATGACTTGAATCTTGTCACTAAAGGAAAATGGGTTAATATTTTTAAATGTACTTTGTTTCCATTATGCATTTGTATTCAGTATGACCCATGGATATAGAATTATCTTTTGTATCCATCATTTCTCAAGAATGACCATAACAAAAAAGGGATTTATCAGCTTTGTAACTATGTGATGGTACTATAAATCTAAATTAAAATGAACCTTTATTTTTAAATGTAGTGTGAACGAATAAGCAAACTTTTACAAATGAATTAAAGTAGATATTTTTATGTTTTGAAAACTGGACTGTATGTTTACATGGCTTTTTTATATCTGAAAATGATGGAGTTTATGAAGAGATGATTAGGTTATGTGCTGTATACATATGCTTTTCGTGTCTATTTGTAGGGTGGATTAAAATGACAGAAATAAAAACAAAGTTGAGAGGGGGGAAAACTGGGTGCAAACCCAAAGCAAAGCGAAAATGATACAAAACCTGAGGAAAAATCTTTCAGCAAGAGAGTTATAAAAACTATGATCCTAAAATTAGTCATTATTAATACTATTCTTGATGTAAAGTTGGGACTGGAACAGGCAGCAGGAAGATGACTTTTTCTTTGACTCGTGTGGATTTTCTAGCCGAGGGATGAAGTAACTTGGAACCAAGCTGGGCTGTTCTACTGAGCATGCCCCTTCTCCAGCAGGGTCCAGCCTGGGTGGGGCCGGTCTTGCTCATTAAGTTTTTGAAAGCTGGATTTCCATCAGCTTTCCACAGCCTCCTAATGACAGGGAACAGCAGACAACGGGCCGATGTACTTTTTAAAAAGCTGCGTATGTATTTTAAGGGGGAGAGTTTGAGGAAATTTCAGTTGGAACAGTTGGGTTTGGTGGTATATGCTTGTTTGTTTTTGCTTTTGAAGAAAGTTTGCTTTTGAGACTGTCTGTATCCAGGAGACCTAAAATTTGGAGGATACTAATGTACAGAGTACATGGGACCTGGGTATGTATGCTGTTTGGTAAGGGAATATGTTCAGTTATATTGGATCCAAGTTTCATGAAAAATATATTTTTTGTGGCCAGAGTTTGGTTTTGGCTCACTTGTTTGCGTTTTTCTAGGCAGATGCTGAATTTTGTCAGGTTATCTTGAACATAAGTGCTTTTTCAGGTTTGACCTATGAGCATAATGAAGCTAGTTGGTTTATTTTACATACTTGCCCTGCTGTTCAGTCGATTTATTCAGTGGTACAGTATACTATATGAAAAGTTAATTATTCCTAAAGCACAAAGAGGACTGCGTAAGGTTAATAGTATACAGTACTTTTGAAACATGGTGAAGGATGACAGATTTTAATTTACAGAATGCTTCATTTTCATGCTAATTTGTTTGATTAAAAGGAAGTTGTACTGTGACTAGCACAGAGTTGAATCGTGTTTTTTAGCCACTGCAGGTTAGTGGCCATCAACAGCGGTTAAGAATTATATGTTGTTTTGATGCTGTCACACCCTAAGTAAACAAATATTGGTCAAATAAGGGTAGGCATTGACCTCTTTTTTTTTTTTAACTGAGTATGTAGTCTGTTGTCACATTGAAGAAATGTGACAACTCACTATTGTTGCCCAGACTCTGACGTGCAGACTTAGAAAAAATGATCTTCCTGCTTTTTCTTGATCTCATTTCCCACCCTAACGACCTTCTTTCACACAGAACCTAGTTCGAGTGTTCCTTTCCAACAAAACAAGCAGCACCACGGTGATTGCCAGATGATCCTTGCAAGTTCCTTTATTGTTGACACTGTATGTAATGCTCTTATACCACGGAAGGAATCAGTATATTTGGGAGAAGGAGACACACGTGTACTTGTGAAGTTTAAGTTTTCTGTTTTGGGCCCAACAAAGAATCGTCTCTTAAATAAATTATTGGCAGCTCAGGCGTGGGAACAAATGACTGTAGAGATGCCGATGACCTCGCCAGCCAGCTAGTCCTCGGTGCCCCGCCCCCATCTCCACGTAGCGTTCTGTACACATTCTAGGAGACATTGATGACCTATGTCTAGGTTAACATCCTAGCTTGATCGCAGACTTGGAAAGGGAGATTTTAAACTTTGACATTGAGTTTGCTTGAATTTTTGTTGGACCGCCGAAAATTGAATGCCTGGCATATTCTCCCGCGGGATTCCTGTACTCAACATCACAATCGCACATGTTAGACTTTGAGAATCATACCTCCAAAGAAACAACTATATTTAGTTGAAGCAAAAACCTGTTTGAGCCAACCCCACCTAAAAAGTAGTTGTTTGAAGCTCTTACTAATAATAAGTAAAGTAGTTTTGAACTAAACTAACGCTCAGAGTAGAAATACTTGTGGAGGGAAATAAAGGTTTTAGGCATTCCAAATGGCATGTCTCTAATTCCATTGTAGTTACAGCTTTTCCTGCCTGGGGAAAGTTGCTTTTATCACGCCAGGCTTGGAGGGTCCATAGCTAACAGTCTACAGCACCTTCTGCTGACCGACCAGAGGACTAGTGTCAACATTTAGACTTGCTTACCTAAGCTAGAAAACTCGTGCAGTTTAGTCTTCTATATTAAGAATATATACTGCATACTGCATTGGTATAACTGGTTGTAGTGTAAATATTTTAAATGGCAGAAGAGCTAACAACCAAAATCGTAAAAGGGGGATTATATTTTTTGACAAGGTTCAGATATTTATGCCTGTTGACTGGAGCGTTCCAAAGCTTATGGAGAAGAGGATTTGAAAGTGTGAGATCATGTAGGCTCCAGCCTGGTGGCCTTGTCATAGTGTGGCGAATTGATTAATTTTGACAAGACTTTGTCTTATGACCTATTAAAATGCAGCGTCTGCAGCCTGTGCATTTATCCTGTGCAGTTAATCTTGGTGGATTTGTCGTTAGCTTATTTGGGAAAAGCCTCCTGAACCACTGTTATTTTTAAGCTAAAGAATTTAGAGTTTGATTCACACAGAAATAGCATTGGACTTGTAGATTACCACTTGATACCAAGTGGGGTTTCTGATGGGCTGGGTAAGGATCCTGTTCAGATGGTAGTTGTGGGATGAGCTCAGAATAAAACCTACTTCCAGGCGTCTGTTATGATGAGAGATTGCCGGTGTTGGCTTTGCACTGTTTTGAGCCTGGTTATGATGTCATTGGAGGAAACTGCACATTAGTAAAGTTTTCTTTTCTAGAGAATGTTCTATGATGGTGATACAGTGTTTCCCAAATACTTAGCAGCATCACAAAAGTCATTTATTGAGAGGCCACCAGATGCATAACGCTGCACTAGAAACATGTCACTCTTCATCTGGACAAGAGTTCTACCCTCTTCATGTGAGCATAGGTGCAGAGGTGGGCAGGGGAGAGGTGTGGACAAGAAACATGATCCTGTGTGTGACAGGCCAACTTTGTTCCTGCGATTCCTTCTAAATGTGGAGGAAGCTGCTGACAGAGATCAGGGATGTTTATGTCTGACCAGCTTAGAAGTTGAATAAGAATCTTCCCATTCTGTTTTTTTACTCTTTAAAAGTTTTTTTCAAATTTTAGAGAAGTCTGTTTCTAAGTTTCTTACTCCTCCAGGAGAGAATGGGAATAATGCTTTTAGGCCTATCTGCATATGCATCAATGTTATTGTTAGCAAAATATATAACTTTTTGTTTTAATTCCACACTGAAGGGGAAAAGGATAAAAACAAGCAAGGTTTCCTGATATATATGATATATGTGTGTGTGTATGTGTGTGTGTGTATATATATGTATACATATATCAGGATAAATATATAAATATATATAAATATATGTTATATAAATATATATCTAAATGATATAAAAATAAATATACTTATTTATATAAATATATATTTCCATACCATATAATATGTAATTGCAAATATAAATATATTTATATAAATAATTATATATCATATATGATGCATATAATTTATTATATAATTTTATTATAAAAATTATTTTTTCCCAAAGAAGAACTGATTCACTTGAAAGATGTTGGGCTGCTTTAAAAGCTTATGTTTTGAGCTTTTCCTGCTTATTAGGAGAACAGTCTATGTAGGGGAAGGGATGGGTTTGACATCAACTGAATTGGAAGCTACTGGAAATTTGTTTCTTTGAGGATGTAGAAACCATCTCAAACCTCCTATGTCAGAAAATCAGTTTTATTTTAGGCTATCTTAATGGTACTCTTGAGGTGGAACAGACTGGAAGGCTTTCGCACCCATACGATTCATTTGTGGGGACAGCGCTGTGTGGCAGGGCAAGGTGGCACTGTTGCTCATGGCACTTGTGGCATTTGGATTGTCTCCAAGGAAGCAGATCAACCAAAGTGGGTTGACTTCATGCATAACATATTTCCACGCAAAATACTGTTCTCGTAATAAAGTATTTAAGCACTTCAGTTTGTGCAGACTTCTGCTCGGTTAAAAATTTGTCTCCCGTGTTTGTACCTCTGTTCCTCCTCTACCTGGTGTCCTCCCCCGGCCCCATGGTTCCTGTCACTCCTCTTCTGTGTCCTTCTCTATTTTCTTTGTGCTTTTAGATGCACAAATGTACATGCGTGTTCACATTTATACCTGCCACACACCTGGCTTTCCGCCTGTAAGGTGTAGTATATCGTGTGTGCTATCTAAATCTTGTTTTTTTGTCCATAACAGTGTAACTCGGAGATATTTCTATAACTGGGATGGATTCTTTTTATTTATTATGCAAATGTATAATGTCACCTATTGATGGACAATGATCTTTTGCTGTTACCATGTTATAATGAACCATCCATACATAAATATTTTACATTACATACGTGCACATATATATGTGGGGTACATTCTCGCAGGCAGGAGCACCGATTTAGAGTATATACACGTTTGGAATGTTGATAGCTGTTGGCAAACTGACTTCCGTTGGTCAGTGCCAATTTTCTTTTCGGTTGGCAATTTTATAAAAATGCCTCTCTGTTCCCATAGTCTTGTTCAGTGATTATATGATTAAGCATTTTGGGTTTTTCCATTTGGAATTTTTAGTTTTCATTTCTTTTACCATGAGTGTGATAGAGCATTTTTTCATATGCTTGTGTCCTCTGTGTCCCTCTTAACTCTGTCCCCCTCCTCCAGCCACCTTTTCCCCCCCGAGCTGGTTGATGGTCAGCTGGGCTGATTCAAAAATTCAAAACAAATTCGTTTTTTATGTCGAAGAAATCTATAACCCGGAGGATTTTATTTGGCTTTTTTATTCAAGTGACTTAAATTTTTCCAGGCAGCGAATATGTCTCTAGTAAACACAATTGAGAATGAGAATTAAGTGCTCTTTAAAAAGCACCATGCCTTTTTGTATTTCAGGAGTATTAAATCAAGAGTTCCCCTGTAGGACCATTGTGTGACTTCCTGAAGAGATGCCCATGGTAGCGTCAAAAAAACCTTCTCAGCTTTTCAGAGCAGTACTAATTTCTGAATCTGAATGACCAATATTTCTGAACTAGTGACAAGTGGTTTGAATGTATGTTAATGCTAATCTTGCTACCTCAGTCCTCCACTAGGCCGAGAGCAGGGTTCTATTCACCCATACTGTTGTGTCTGGTACCTGCGCTGTGAAAGGGCTCAAGAAACATTCGTTTTGAGAGAAGGACCTAAAATCTGCAACTCACATTATGAAAATAGGTGAAATTTATCAGGGGCTCAGTTAGAATATATTGCTTAGGACTGTAAGTCTCCAAATTGGTAGTACTAGTTTGGTTTTTGCTTTTTCTTCTTTTTTGTCTTTGATTTATTTTTGAGAGGGCATGAGCAGGGGAGGGACAGAGAGAGACACAGAGGATCCAAAGCAGGGTCTGTGCTGACAGCAGTGAGCTGTGGGGCTTGAACTCACAAACCATGAGCTCATGACCTGTGCAGAAGTCAGATGTTCAACCAACTGAGCCACTGAGGTGCTCCTGCTTTTTCAACAGATGATGAATTGTCAGGCATTATGCTAGTGTTGGTTGTAGAACTGTGAAGCTGTTTGGGATTGGGGGCGGTGCTGTAGGAGGTCTCTGGAGCTGGACAGCCTGGGTCTGAATCTGAATCATGGCTCTTCCATGTATTGAGTATATGGGTTTGTGCAAGTCCTTTATCTTGTCTTTCCTTCCTCATTTGTAACATGGGAATCTTAGTTCCTGCTTCAAAGGGTTGTGAGGATTAAGGGAATTGCTACAGGCAGTCTCTAGAACAATGCTCAACAAATAGCTGATATTGTTGCTATTATTTCTGTTCTTACTATTATTTTTAGTGAACAAAGGGGCAAAGTCCCCCCCCCCTTTTTTTTTTGCCAGAATTCCCTATCCGATGACCGTGCCCCACCATTTATTATAAATTTACTATGTGCCAGGCACTTTATGTATAGCATCTAATTAAATCCTCAGAGCGCCCCAGTGAGAATGTATTCTATCCCTGTTTTGCTTGTGAGGAAACTGAAACCTGGCAAGGCTAAATAATACCCATGGTTGGACTGCTAGTAGGAGACAGGGCCGGAATTCTAATCCTGGTCTTAGTTCCCAGACTTGATCTTCAGAGCACTATGTTATTTTATCCAAAGATTAGGTAGCTTTACACAGAAAGAATGAAGCTCCTGCTCTGGCTGTTAAAAAATGGGGGCCTTGTCTGAGAGCGGGCATTCGATCCAGTTGATCGATAGTTCTGACCGCACAGCTCCTAATTGCTTCATGAAGAGCCAGCAGCATTCTGGATGTCTCTGTCATCTCTATTGTGCGTGTTCTTCTGGAGTGCCCAATATGACAACGTTTACATGCATTTTGATGATGAGAATGGTGGCCAATATTGGGATCCTTAATGGCTTATGCACAGCGTCTGGTGATTGAGCCCTTACTCTAGGAAAGGGTGTCTATTTCGCGGATGACCCTAGTGGCTTGTGGAGAAGACTTCTCCTGGCACAGATCTTTATTGACGTAATCCTTTTTAAAAAGTTTTCATTCCAGTATAGTTAGCATACAGTGTTCTCTTAGTTTCAGGCGTGTGCGATAGTGATTTACCAGTTCCATATATCACCTAGTGCTTGCCATCTTGATGTAATTCTTTTTTTTTTTTTTTTTTAATGTTTATTTACTTTTCACAGAGAGACAGAGTGTGAGCAGGAGAGGGGCAGAGAGAGAGACACACACACACAGAATCCGAAGCAGGCTCTGGGCCCTGAGGTGTCAGCACAGAGCCCGATGTAGGGCTCGAACTCACAAACCATGAGATCATGACCTGAGCCGGGCTCGAACTCACAAACCATGAGATCATGACCTGAGCCGAAGTCGATGCTTAACCGACTGAGCCACCCAGAGCCCCCATCTTGACGTAATTCTTAATGAGAACAGCAGGGACTTGGCTTTTAACAAATAAGATTGTTAGCTCTTACCTTAGGTGCTGTTGGATCTCATCATTATTGAAAATTGTCTTGATTTTCATGTATCCCCCCTCCAATAGGACAAAAAAGAATCTTGCACTTTGAACTCTTAAGATTTTTTTGTTTCATTCTTAGAATTTTTAAAATAAAGATTAATCATTTATCTTCCTCAGATTTTAACACAGAGACTGGGTTTTAAAAATTTGAGCATCAAGAAAGACTGGAACATTCGACAGCCATGGCTCTTAGGTACAAGGGCCATAGAACCCAGTGGGGAGTAATAATTACCTGATACAGTTCTATGTGTGTTCCCACTTTCTTGGGGCTTATTTTCTAATGCTTGCTCCAGAATATGCAGAGACTAATAGTGGCCGCGAGTAACCGAAACCCCATTGTTCTCATAGTAGGGAGTATGTCATCTCACATACCAGGAAGTGCAAACCTAGGACCTGGCCTTGGGCAGCATCCCAGCTCCAGTATGTGTGCTTTGTCCTCAGGCTTTCTCCCTGCTCGGATGCTCAGGATGGCAACAGCACTCCTCGAGTCAGGTATACGGGGCTCAGAGACACAAGAAGGGCTGCCTTTCCCTTGTGGCTCCTTTTAGGGTTAGGAATCTTCCCAGAAGGCCACCAATAAACTTTCTGCAAGCCTTCTTGGCAAGGAGAGGGGAGCTACCATGACTGCCTTAGACCGGTAGATCGTTGCCTTTTGGCCTGGCCTGGAGCTGGCCTCCGCTGGCATACGTGTGTAAGAGAGAGAAGAGCTGAAGAAAATTTGGGTTCTGTTAAAAAGGAGAAAGGGTGGAGGAAATACATGTTCTGAATGTAATCTGATCCTGCCTAGACTTGAATTAGCCGAGGGGTACAGTTCATATCTTTTGTGTATGTGGCTTTAATTTAAGCCAGATGCTAGCTTATATCTTTGCAGAAATAGTTCAGTCTCTCTTGTAGATCCTTATCCCTTAAAAAAAAGGAAAGCCATAGAGTGTGTTATTAAGGTAACTAGGGTGGGCAGCATTGGATTGTTTAAAAAAAAAATAAAAACTCCTTTATCCTCCCCGTATAAATAATTTAAACTAACAAATTGTCCCTTTGGAAGGTAGTGGTACTTACTTGAATATGGGATATATTCTATAGTATTCTATAGTATACTATAGTATACTATATTCTATATATATATATTCTATATATTATATATATAATATAGTATCTATATTCTATAGAATTCTGAGTATTTTATAGAACTTCTGACACTTAAGAAAAATAAACCTGTGAGAGAGGAATTACATGCAGTCTGCTCTGAGTCTTCCTGTTTTTGTCATTCCTTTCCCCCTCCAGGAATTTTTCGTTTTTCCTTCCTTTCGTCTTCCTCCTTTTCCCCTCTCGCCTCCTTTTGCTTGCCTGCCATACAGATCTGAGAAGCACTGCTTTCATTATTTCCTAACTAGGTAGATGGCTGCTGAATCATTTCTCTATTGAGGTTGCTGTTCTGTTTTTTTCTCACATTCCGTGCTTTAAGGGAATGTAGTTGGGTATTAAAAGACTTCCTCTTGGGCTATAGGCTGTTTAGGGACATGAGCATAAGCAAGTGGTGGTAGGTATCAGAAAATTGTTCTACATATCCTCTGTCCAGTCACCGCAACAGACGAAAGCCAGTTTTGTCAGACCTACAAAGTGACAAAATTGAAACTGTGCACATGGCCAGTATTATAGAAGTTGAATAGTTATTGCACAATTTTTTTTTCTTTCTCAAAATTCACAGAGAAGCCCTTCTTGATTTCCTTGCCACCATTTTGAAGTTTAGAAATGCATCCTTTTCCGTCGTGTAAATTTGGAGTGTCCTAAGTAATGGATCGATCTTCGTTGGTAGAAATCAAAGACCACCTATTGCTCTGGTCTCCACAGAGGGTGAGAGCCACTCACTCAGCTGGCAGCAGCAGCTACTGTGTTCTCTGTACAGGAATTTTATTAACAGTGAGGGATCTTAGAGTAACGCAGGTTCTCATGAGATTTTAAGGAAACATCTGGACCCAGTAATTAGTATGAACCCTTACTTGAAGTTCTTGTTATGAGTGTCTAGAGTTGTGTATGTGCTTTGCTTTGCCGATTGTAGAACTCTGCTTAGGGACCCGTGTTTTCAGTAGCATGATGTTCTATATGGCAGGTTGTCTAGCCTGGTGATAGAGACAGCACCTGGGAACTGATCTCCCTTTTTAAAAGTGAAAAAAAAAAAAAAAAAGTGGTTTTGCATAGCACAGCTCTGTACCTAACCAGTGCTGATTCTCCGTTGATGGTTTCTGCTTGGTTGCGTGTTAAGTGATGCGTGCTTTTTCTCACGGAGCTGTTACAATAATGAACACTTCTATCAACCCAGATGGAGTGTGCCAACGTGGTAATTGTGTCAAAACCACATGCTTGTCTAATGGGCTGGTCGTTTCCAGCAATATTCTTTTTGATTACTGATAAGCAGAAAGGTCTTTACTTAGTATGTTATGTAACTGTACACTAATAATGGATTTTCAGTATTTGTAATTGTGTTTATAATAGGTAATTAGTGGAATGAGCAGCGCTAGAGTTTGGGAAACCATAGTTCTGGGTTTGGCTTCTCCCGTCTAGCTTTGTGATCTCAGGCAAATCTCTGTGCTTTCTGAGCCTCAGTTTCCTTTTGATAAGAGGAAATGAGGATATTAGACAGGACAATTTCACTGCACTCATTCAATAAATATGTGTCAGGTGCTCTCTGTGCCTGTCTAGATGCTGGGAATGTAGCAGTGAAGAAAAGAAAGAGCCTAACCCTTAGGGGGCTTTCATTTTAGTGGGAGGACTTGCATTCCACTGCGAAGTTTGCATTTTCGTGGGTGATGCAGTTTAAAGGCTTATCCACATTTGAAACTCTTGAGAGTCACAGGCATGATAATTATGGTGAGTGGATGTGCTATAATCATGTTTTCTTGATGGTGGTAATTTGTTCAAGAAGCCATTTTATCAACAAAGAAGGTAGTGTTTAGGTTTGGGCTTTTGTTGATCTCTGAAACTATTTCAAGAATGTACTTATTTACACATAATTATATCCACCCTGATGTTTGAGTATTTACAAAATACAGTTTACAATTAGCCAGTTCATTTTTTTTTTTTTTTTTAAATCTTGTAACTTGCATTTGGAGGGGCAACTCTGATCAGCTCTGAGATTCTTAAAACTTAAGTGTTGTGAATCCTGTAGTGGTAGAGGAAGACTACTTCGTGAGGCTTAACAGTGTGGTTGATCCGTGCTCTGTCTGTTAGCACCTTGTCTATAATTTCCGTTCATCAGCTCAATTGCGATTACATGGCCCAAAATAACCATCAAGTATGATTTTCTGTGTGATGGGAACTCATCTGTAAATTTCTTACTGGGGGAGGGCCAGAGCTAGTTACAGTAAATCCCAGAATAGATTCATACTCTGTAGTCATTTTCACAGACTGGTGTGGATTTTCTTGGAGGACTGTGCCAAGGGCCCTGGCCGATTCAGTCATCCAAAATGGTAGAGCTGTGATTGCATTATGAAATACAGATGAAAATAGGTACACACGGCTGTGTGGTCCTCCATTCAGTGGCTGTGGACAAGTCATTTAACATTTACTCTTTATTACGTACAAAATGGGGATAATACCTTCCCTGTAGGATGTTTTGAAGAGCGGAAGTTTATGTGTATGATGTCTGACCCAGTAAGTGACAGCTGTTATGATTAAAATGAAAATATTAATGTTTCTAGCATAATAGTAGGAACCTGAGTTTTATATCTCATTGCTTCTAAAATATTTTGACTGAAAATCAACTTTACTTAATTGGTCTCCAGATTATTTTCCATAGCAAAAATAATTAGTTACCAATGATCTTGATTAGCTTGGACAAGGGTGGGACATTTTTATTTTAATTTTTACCAGGACATTGGTTCCGCTCTCAAAGTGTAATTAGAGAGCATATACTAAAAATCAACTTTGGTCATTGCGTGATTAATATAAATAATATTCTCCACTTAAGTGGTACATGGAAAATGGTACCTAAAAAGTTTTAAAGAAGGAAAAAAGACTTTCTGTGCCATATGGGGCCAGTTCCAAAACTCATGTAAGGGTCTCACTGGGAGGCTTGATTCTGAATTTTAAATACCTAATAGTGGTACAGCCACTAGAGAAAACTGTATTGCGTTTCCCCAGAAAATGAAAAACCTGCCATATGATCCAGCAGTTCCTTTTCTGGGTATTTATCCCATGTTCACTGTAGCATTATTTATTGTAGTTAGCCTATGAAAACAACCACCTAAATTTCCATTGATGGATGAATGGATAAAGAATTGTGATACACACACACACACACACACGAATACTATTCATCAATAAACAAGAATGGAATGCAATAGCATGGAAGGATTATGCTAAGTGAAATGTCAGAGAAAGAAAGACACCTTATATTTCTCTTATATGTGGAATTTAAACAGCAGCAACAAATCCACGCTCATAGATCCAGAGAACAACTAGTGGTTGCCAGAGGTGGGAATGGGAGAAATGGGTGATTTTTTTTTTTTTTTTTGGTTTGTTTGTTTAGTTTAAATAAATTGAGGGGGGAGAAACAAGTTAAGTTTATGAATAGTAACTGCCCTCTATTTACCTGAGCTTTCAACTCAGATCTTTTGAGAAGAAAGTTCAGTAATCATATTAGCTTTAGAATGACTTAACACATCATGCCTCATGTCTTCATAAATAAAGGCAATGCCTTAATATTTTGTACGTTTTGGTTTATATTGAGCTAAGATTTTTGTACAAAAACTCCATAAAACATATTAGTTTTGCTCAGTATCACCAGTTTTTGATCCTCAGGAATATTGATATAATTTTTACACAATATAATCAGGTTGGTTACAGCCTGTTTCATCTGTGGTGTTTACTTCAATTTGACATAATACGAAGTTTAAGTTTGGCGATCTGAGACCAATGCAGATGTTAAACATGTTACTAACAGACCTACACTTAATGCTTTTATGGAGTATAGAGATAGTGAACTAATATGTGCAAACTTTCAAACATGGATAGAATTAAAAATAAATGCTTAAGAATGAGAAGTAAATGTTATGGTTACTTAACTATTCTTCCTTTGTAGCGTTGCCCTCCATTTATTTCCACTCATCTCCTGGTCTCATTGTATGTCTCTCCTCTCCCTCGTGCCTTCTGCTTGACCCTGTAATATTGAGTGGTGATAAAGTTCTTTTCAGGACCCTCTAAATGCAAAACTACACTTTTTCTCTAGGTATATAGGTATCATTTGTGCTTCTAGCAATCACCCATATGATGACAGCTCCCAAATCTGTATCTCTTGTGCATATCTGGTCCCCGTTCAAGACCCTTGTGGCAGGTGTTCAGCTAGACAAACTTGTCAGTTGCGATGAATTCAAAACAGTTTGTCTCAGAGAGACCCTCTGTTTTCCTTTGTGTTCCCTATTTCAATGGGTGTTTCTACCATCACCCCAGTTCCTGTGACCTGAGACTTTTCCTCAACCCTTTTCTCTTTGACTTGCTCTGTTCATTGTGGATACCACGTCATGTCGTCTCTCTCTCTCTTTACCATTAGATTCCTTATCCTTTTGCCTCACTGCTCCTGCCTTAGTGCAGAGCATCGTTGTCTTGTGTGTGGGTTACTGAAGGGCCTTCTGGATGTCTATTTCAACCTTTCATCCTGTACTTTACAAGCCAGGTTGGGCTATCTGAAATGTGGGTATGATCACATTACTCCTCTATGGGAAGTGCTTGTATGACTCGTTACTGCCTTTAAATCAACCTCTAGACCTTTCTTACCATGATACACAAAATCTTTTATGTCCTGGCTCCTGCTTACTGCTCCTGCTTTGTCCTTTCTAATTCGCCTTCCTCCTCGTCTCCTATCTTTATAACAAGCTTCCACTTGTACAGTGTGTTGCTGTTCAGTACTTGTGGTTTCCTGTAGGAGGAATATTCTCCTGTTTCCACACTTCCCCGTGCCTGGCATGTGCTGCCTATCTTGACTCCCTTGCCTGAATGAGCCCTCATTAAAGAAACTCAAATGTCAACTTTTGTAGAAAGAATTACCTAATGATCCTCTTCCCCTAATCTGGGTTAAGTATCTGTCTTGTGCTTTTTAAGCAGTGTGCTTTTCACTTCATCTGTACACCACCTTCTCCCCTCCTTCAGCTTAATTTAAAAATTTTTATTTAAGTATTTTTTTAATGTTTGTTTATTTTTTGAGAGACAGAGTGAGATAGAGCATGAGCGGGGGAGGGGCAGAGAGAGGGAGATACAGAATCTGAACCAGGCTCCAGGCTCCAGGCTCCAAGCTGTCAGCACAGAGCCTGACTTGAACTGGGGCTCGAACTCACGGACGGGGAGATCATGACCTGAGCCAAAATCAGATGCTTAACCGACTTGGCCACCCAGACGCCCTTCCCCTCCTTCAACTTCTTGAAGACCGCCTTCATTCATGTGCCCAGTACTTGGCACATTGTAGGGGCCCATTAAATATAGTCAGGCTGACTGTATGCTTTCATGCTTGCATATTAGAAGGAAATACCATTTTTAAAAACTATTTTTTATTGAGCTATCACCCTTTAAAAGTTATTTTATTTGAGGCGCCTGAGTGGCTCAGTCGATTGAGTGGCCGACTTCGGCTCAGGTCATGATCTCACGGTCTGTGAGTTCAAGCCCTGCGTTGGGTTCTGTGCTGACAGCTCAGAGCCTGGAGCCTGCTTCAGATTCTGTATCTCGTGCTCTCTCTCTCTCTTTCTCAAAAATAAACAAACATTAAAAATTTAAAAAAAAAGTTATTTTATTTATATTTATCATTTTTTTCATTTTATTTATTTTAGAGAGAGAGCACACATGATTTGGAGAGAAGGGGAGAGAGAGAATCTTAAGCAGGCTCCACATACAGCATGGTGCCTGATGGGGGGCTCGATCCCAAGACCCTGAGATTATGACCTGAGCTGAAATCAAGAGTTGGACGCTCAACTGACTGAGCCACCCAGACGCCCTGAGATGTCACCCTTTTAAAGCATATAATTCAGTGGTTTTGAGTTGTAGAGCCATCACCAGTATCTAATTCCAGAACGTTTTCGTTCCTCCCAATGGACCCTGTACTCATTAGCCGTTGCTCTCTCTTCTCTCTATCTTCCAGCCCTTTACAACCATTAATCTACTTTTCCTCTGTGGATTTGCTTATTCTGGAAATTCCGTATAAGTGGAATCTTACACCATGTAGTCTTTTGTATTTTTTCACTTAGAATAATGTTTTCAAGGTTTGTGTGTGGCAGCATAGATTAGTACTTCATTCCTTTTTTTGACTTAATATTGTATGGACACGCCCATTTTGTTTATTCATCAGTTGGTAGAAATTTGGGTCATTTCTATTTTTTGATTGTTTTGAATAAGGCCATTCTGGACATTTGTTTACAAGTTTTCCTGTGAACATCTGTTTTCATTTATCTTGGGTATACATATACCTAGGCATGGAATTGCCAGGTCCTATGGTAACTTTAACTTTTTGAGAAACTGACAAGCTGTTTTCCAAAGGGAATGCACCATTTTACTCTCTCTGCCATCAGGGTTGAGAGTTTCAAATTTCCCACATTCTCACGAATACTTGTTACTGTATCTGTCTTTTTGATGATGGCCTTCCTGTAGCACATATGAATTGGTGTCTCATGGTGGTTTGGGTGTGCATTTCCCTGATGACCGACGGTGTCAAGCACTGTTTCAAGTGCTCATTGGCCATTTGTATATTTTCTTTGGAGAAATATTTAAAATTCTTTGCCCGTGTTTAATTTTTTTTTTAATTTTTACTGTTGAATTGTAAGGGTTCTTGATATATTCTGGATGCCAGACTCTCTTATCAGATACACGATTTGGAAAAGAAGGTGAAGAATATTTTAATAAACAAGTTTAATACTGATGCATGCTACAACACGGGTGAACCATGAAAACATTATGTTCAGTGAAAATGCCACCCGTTGTGCGAGTCCATCTATTTGAAATGTCTAGAACAGGCAAATCCATATGGATTGAAAGTGATTGCCAGGGGCTGGGGGGTGGGTGGGGAGGGGAGAATGGAGAAAAAACACTAAGGGATAGAAAGTTTCTTTTCAGGGTGATGAAAATATTCTAGAGTTAGATAGTGGTGGTGGTTGTACAATCTCGTGAATGTATTTCAAACCATTATCTATACAATTTAAATGGGTGAATTTTGCAATATGTGAATTATATCTCACTAAAGCTTTAAAAAAGAACAAGTGCGTTTTAATTTTTGAACTAGTCAAGGTTTGTACAACTTCTGAAGGTAGCTGGAAAATTTCCTCCTGGCCAGGGTTCCCAAGTCTTTGTGCATTGGCAAGAGAGGAGAGCGTGTGTTATCTCTGCTGTTACTGCCTTTTTTTTTTTTTTAATGTCAGCAGGGGAGCTTTATTTTAAAGAGTCCCTCTTTGCTTGTGTGAAATTGAGACTAGTAGTTACTTTCAGATTTAATTTCAATTTTGTTTTCATTATTCATGATAGGATCAATTGTTAGATGTATCCCCCCCCACCGCCTTACAATGTCTTCATTTGGTTCAGATTAGGGGCCCCTAGATACCAGTAATTGCGTCTAGAAAGAAGACTATGTTTGAGTTTGGGTGGGATGGAGGGTTAGAATTTTGATCATAGTTTGAGTATTTTTCTCGGAAAACTAACTTTTGCACTGAAATAATGCTGATGAATTATAGGATTTAATATTGGAACAAAAATGAATACTTTTTTTTTCCAGATCTAATTTTCTTACTATTAAGCACTCCACTTTTAAAATTCATCTTTATAATACCCAACATTTTGGTTTCACTGTGTGAAATTGCAGTGAAATTTGTCTCCATACTTACTAACAGCATCAATAACATTTTTGTGTGATAGAATAAGGCATACCAAGTATAGAGAAAAGTAATTTTCCTTAAAGGGATTTGGGGGGGGATAAATTTTTTATGGCTAGATTAAACTTAATAAAAGTAATCACCAGGACACTTCATGATTTTAAGTTCTATCAGTACAGAATTGGTTAATTCCATTGTAATGCTACCTTTGGTTCTTTGATAGAGAATTGTAACAGTAGCAATCTCCTTTTTTCTCTTGTGCTTATGAACCTTCTTTCTCTACACATTTTCTCCCTATCATGTCTTTGCCATTTCCCTTCCCACTCTTCTGTACCCTGTTCCTTCCCTCCAAACTAAAACTGAGAGAGTTTGTAAGATAATATTTTGTGGTTTTGTTTTGTTTGCAGCATAAGCTGTAACCATGACCACTGAAGTAGGCTCCACATCCACGTCTGAAGTGAAGAAAGAACCCGAACAGTTAGGAGCAGATGCAGATACAACCAAGGAGAAACCTAAAGAAGTAGCAGAAAATCAGCAGAATCAGGCCTCTGATCCAGAGGAGGAAAAAGGTTCCCAATCCTCTCCTACAGCTGAAAGCCAAAGCAGCCCACACCGCCAGAAGAGAGAGAAGGATCCATCGGAGAGCAGGGGAATTTCTCGATTCATACCCCCATGGCTCAAGAAACAGAAGTCCTATACCTTAGTAGTGGCCAAAGATGGAGGAGATAAAAAAGAGCCTACCCCCGCTGTTGCCGAGGAGATTTTAGATAAAGAAGAATCTCTTCCTGAAGGAGAGAGGCAGGTCAAGGGTGATGCTGGAGAAACCGCTCAGAGAAAACAACAGGAGATTAAAGTTGATGTCAAGGAAGAGAAGCCTTCAGTGAGTGGTCCTGTGGCACAGGTATGTTTGAGAAGTGTTTGCCTGGGAATTAAAGCTTCATGTTTTCTGTTCTTTCTCTCTCTCTGTTTATTTTTGAGAGAGAGAGGGAGACAGAGAATCCCAAGTAGGCTCCACCCTGTCAGTGCAGAGCCCAATGCGGGGCAAATTCACGAAATGAGAGATCATGATCTGAGCTGAAGTTGGACATTGCACTGACTGAGCCACCCAGGTGCCTCTGAAGCTTGATGTTCTAACCGCATGACAAAAAGGATTTGTTTCTTTTGAGTTATTTCAAGATTTCTTGTATCCAGAGACTACTTCGGCTTACTGTATCTGGAATATGGGTCTTGGAGTGGTCTCCTATAGCTTTCTCGTTAACTTCTTTTTTAAAACTTTCCCAAATAATAAGGCAAAAAAAAAAAAAAAATCGACTGTATATGCAAACTATAAAAAAAATCCACGGCTCTTCCTGTTTTAAAGTTAAACCAGAATCCAACCCCCTCTCCTTTTTAAATAGTGTGGATTTCTGTGCCTCGATTTGATGTATGGAAGTGTTCAGTGAGTAGGAAGAAATAGATTTGTATGTGTGAACATTTTGGTTGCCTAATGAATCTTAGGCTTTGCCGTGCTATGCTATTATAATTGGAAATTTTGTTTGAAATGATATTTAAAGTTTTAGTTGCCAAGATGTAGTTTCTTCTACTCGTTTAATGCTGAAATTACCAAATTGGCAAAACGAGAAAATGGGGGAAGGGAGACATGGGGAAATGTCTTTTCTAGCAAAATTTTGAAGTCTTTGAACCTTGTGGGTTGATGGTGTTTATAACAGTCATAATTCCTACAGAAGATTTTCCTTGTAATACTTTGTCTTTTGTCTTCTGCAAGTTGGTTGGCTTTAGTGTGAATTTGCGTTTTTTTGTCAATAGCTTGCTGAAGAAGTAAGTAAGGAGAGAGAAGAGAAGGCTAAGGAAATACAGGAAGACAAATCAGAAGAAGCAAAACGAGAGACCAAGGAAGTGCAGACCAATGAGCTAAAATCAGAGAAGGCTGCTCAGAAAGCCACCAAGAAGACCAAAACTGTCCAGTGTAAAGTGACCCTCCTAGACGGCACCGAGTACAGCTGTGACCTGGAGGTGAGACGGGGATAGCTGTCTTGATGTGTAGGATGAACACAGAAGGCAGAAGCTGCCCTCCCTTGTGGGCTGGCACGGTGTATCTATTTTTGTGTTCTTTTAAGCTAGTTTGTCAGTTGCACTTTAAAAAACAAGAAAACAAAGGAGAGGGTCATTTCCATTACAAAACAGTATTTCCTGACTCTTGGAGGGGAATCAGGGCCAGTGTTCTGCTGGTTTGCACTGGTCATGTGTATTGGTGGGTGTTCTGAATGAGCATTAAATAGCTTGCATATTACCCTTGTCTGTCAGGGTTTCACTTGAAGAGAACCAGTAGTACTAGGTTGATATTTCAGAGTCATGATAATTTCGGAACTTTACCCCTAAGTGTTTTTTATCCTGAGTCTGCTAACAACTTAAAATCGAGCTTATTATTCAGTTTTGTGTAATTAAAAATCACTCATGATTTGTAAAGCATATAATTTATTAGCATGGATGTGGCCAAAACCAATATAATTAAAAAAAAATATTTTTAATGTTTGTTTATTTTTGAGAGAGAGAGAGAAACTGAATGGGGAAGAGGCAGAGAGAGAGGGAAACTGAATCCAGAGCAGGCTCCAGGCTCAGAGCTGTCAGCACACGGGGCTTGAACTCATGAATTGTGAGATCATGACCTGAGCCGAAGTTGGAAGTCAGACACTTAACCTGCTGATCCACCCAGGCGCTCCACCAGTATAATTTTTTGAAACATCTAGTGCCTGTAATTTCCTCAGAGCTTGTTGCTTTTCATAGCTAAGTTACTTTATTTACAAGAACGTGTGCTTCTAGCTGATACGCACTCAACAACTGTGTCAAGAGCTCCGAATGGACTGTTTCACATAACACTTGCAAGAATCTCTATGAGGTAGGTATTAGTATGGGCGTTCCCATTGTTACAGTGGGGAATGTAAGGCTTGGAGAGTTCAAGTAATTTGTTCAATGTTTTGATGCCAGTTAATAGGTGAGCCAGAATTCTAGACCTGGCAGTTTGACTCTGGTCATCACGAACCTGACCACTCACTGAAGTACCCTGCTTTGTTATATGTGGGACCTATTTTGTTCATTTAAAATATGGTCTTTAAATAATAGTCTTTTCTTTGGTCTTCTCCCTTATTCAATATTAAAATTATTTTTTCCTAATTCTTCACATTCTTATTAAAAATAGAAGTTATACTTTAACTATAATGAAAGCATTCAGCTTGATGAAATAGACTTATCTAGTTGAAGAGTATTTTATTCTATGTTTAAATCTGCGGAGGGTGCTAAGATGAATGATTCATGGTCCTTTATTTTATTTTATCTGTTTTACTCATTTTAGTTATAATTGTTCAGATATTTAATTTATTTCAAGAATAGGAGGGGCAAAAGAGAATGAAAAATCCTTAAAGCTTTGAGAGAGAGTTACGAGGGGTAGAGTAGAGGGAGACTGATAACCATGTGTCTCAGGTAGGGTGGAGACAATAAAGAAAATAATAGAATGATGATGTGAACTTGACTCATGTACATTTAACCACATGTCTCTTGCTTCTCCCTCCTACCTATCCTAGAAGTTAGGGAGTCTAAAATTTGAGAATCAACTAGATGATAACTTGTTATGTTACCTTGAGCCATCTATTCAAGCTCTCTGGGCCAGACTGAGGTCCAGAAACTGACCTCATGTATGGAATATAAGATTGCTTGGATAATTCAAAAGGTCCTTGCTATCTCGGAGGCTCTTTATATCACCCAACCTCAGGATTTACCAATGTGCTTTATGGTTTAAGTCTATTTCTGTTCTCTATCTCTTAAAGTCACGGTGTATGTAAAAACTACAAAAATCTAGAAAAAAAACTGACAGTTGTATATCCCCCATAAAAATTTTACTCAGATGATCCCATTGTGCCATGCGTTCCAGATTTTTTTTTTTTTTTTTTTAAGGAACCAAAACCTTGCCAAAGTCTTGTTCCCATCTCTCTTGCTCAGTACATCTTTTTACCATGTGTAAATCTACTTTGTTCATTTTACCTGCTATGTAGTTTCCTTTGAATGACTAAACCAGTTTATCTGTTCTTGTACTGAGGCTCAATTTCTTTATGTAGTACAACAGCCATTGCTTCAGTGATGTAATCATACACCTTGCCTTGTTTCCTTGTGCGAGAGTTTCTTCAGGGTAGATCATAGTGGAATTGCTCTGCTGGCTGATGGCAGTTTTGCTTGCTGTGTTTTCCCAGATCCTGCCAAAGTGATCTCCAAAGTTGGAGTGCCAATTTAAATTCTAGCCAGTAGGGCGCCTGGGTGGCTCAAACGGTTAAGCATCCGACTTTGGCTCCCGTCATGATCTTATGGTCCGTGAATTCAAGCCCCACGTTGGGCTCTGTGCTGACAGCTCAGAACCTGGGGCCTCCTTGGGATTCTGTGTCTCCCTCCCTCTGCCCCTCCCCTACTTGCACTCTCTCTTTCAAAAAATAAATAAGTATTAAAAAAATTTTTTTTAAAATGATACAGTCCAGCCAGTAAACACTGAACTGATTTTTTCCATGTTGTCTCTACTTCTTTGTGATGATTTGGCATTCATTTTGTATTTTTTAACCTAAGATTTTTGCATATAATACCTTTAATTTCCTTTTATCAGCTTTGTGAGATTTTGTTAACTAGGTTATATACCAGCCTCATAAAGTTGCTTCCTTTTTAATATGCTCTGGAAAAGTTGGATAAATTAGGGGTTATCTGTTCTTGGGGAGATCTGGTAGAACTTGCCTTTAAAACGGTCTTGGCCTGGTGAAAAGAGTAGGGTTGGAGCGTGGGTTTGGCTATTTTCATTTGTTTTTTGAATCATCGATTCAATTTCCTTATACTTAACAGCTTGTTTCTATTTTTTCTTGAGTCAGTTTTAGTAATTCATATTTTCAGAAGAAACTGTCCATTTCATCTAATTTGACAAATCTTTTGGCATGAAGTTTTTATAGTATTCTCATCTGTGCACTCAATTTTCAATCCATTTTCATTCTCTGCTACTTGGCTTTTCTCCCCCCTCTTTCTTCCTATAGAGTTAACCGTTTTACTTTTTTTTTCAAAGAAACAACTTGCTTTTGTTGTTCCTATGTTTTCTTTTTTTGGAACATGTTTTCCCTTTTGCTCTTTATTTTTTCTTTCGTGATTACCTTGTTTTTCTTCTACTTTCTTGAGTTGAATATCAAACAAAAATATGCTTTCATGGCTCTAGCTTTCCCTTCAAGTATCTCTTGTCGAGCGCACAGTTTTGAATGTAGGGCTTTTCATTGCCGCTCGTTTCTTAATATTTCTGCGTCATGTTAAGTGGGTCATTTTTGATCACTGATGTTTTTATAAGTGTTTTTAAATTTCCAAAATGTGTGTGTGTGTTTTGAATATATGTGTGCATGTCTCGTGGGATCTGTTACATTTGTTAAGACTTATTCTGCAAGCTAATCTATGGTCAGTTTTTGTAATAGTTCTTTTTGAGTTTGGAAAAGTATACTCTCTCCATGTTGGGTGCTTAGGTGTTCAGACTTTGAATCAGTCTTTTTTTTTTTTTTTTTTTTTTAATTTTTTAATGTTTATTTTTGAGAGACAGAGCATGAGTGGGGGAGGGGCAGAGAGAGGGGGAGACAGACTTCAAGGCAGGCTCTTGGCTCTGAGCTGTCAGCACAGACCCCAACAAGGGGCTTGAACTCACCAACTGCCCTGAGCCAAAGTCGGATGCTTAACCGACTGAGCCACCCAGGCGCCCCTGGATTAGTCTTACTAGTTATGTGACTCATGTTGTTTATGTCTCTGTTAATTGTTTAACTGCTTCGTTTATCAGCTAATATGGAAGAGAGGTGTGTTGAGATCTCTCCCTATAATTGATTTGATAATTTCTCTTCATATTTCTAAGTGTTTATACTATACAAAATTTGAGGCTAGATTATTAGATGGCAACATGTGCAAAATTATATATTCTTGGAATATTTTCCCCCTTTTTACCATCATATAGTACCTTAAAATTTGTTTTGACATTAATTTTACTGTACTGGCTTTATTTTGGTTAGGATTTGCCTGGACTCTCTTTTCCCATTCTCCCTCCCCCACCCCCAAGGAGACATGTTTTTAAATCCCATTTGAGAATTCTGCCTTTTAACTGATGAGTTTATGCTAGCTCTTTGGTATGATATATGGGGCCTTATCCTGTCATTTAATTTTGGGCTGTCTGTTATTTTTCTTTGTTTATTGTTGCTCTTTTAGGAATGACATGATATTTAAGTCTTTTATAGACATACTTAATAAAGTATAATATTAATCACTATGCCTACCCCTTTTTTCTCTATCTGTTCAGCACTCATTTGTTGTCAGATCTCGTTATGGAATGGTACAAAATAACATTCTTATCTGTGTATGGCTATTCCCTCTTCTAGGACTTTGCTACTCATGGGGAATGAAGTTGTCCTGTTGCTGGAAGCAGAGTTGAGAAAGAATGCGAAGTTAAATGCAGCAAAGTTTGCAGTTAACCAAAGTTAAATTCACCTTGACTTAAATTGGTACAGAATCATAGGAGTCTTTTTTTTTTTAATAACTGTATTAATATACAGATAGGTTGGCTTTTCAGTTAATAAATGATTACTTCATATATCATTAAAAATGAACTTTTGAGGACAGTAGATAAATTTGAAATAAATGTGTAGCATATATAAAAGTTGAGTAAACTTTTTTTCTCCTTTCGATACAAAGCAAAACAAAATCAGAGGAGGTTTCAGTGATGTGATCCCACAGCGGGTTTTATGTACCAGCAGTTCACTAGAATTCTGTCCAGGCAGTGACTTTATATTCATCATTGTCATAATAGCTCTTATAACAATGCAAATGTTATAGGTCGTATTACCTATCTTGGCTAATTCTCCTTCATTCAGTTGTTCGCATTTTGGTTCTCTCGTTGCTTGCTCAGTGTCATTAGTATGGGTATGATACTCATCAGATCTGCTGTTATTTCCTCTTTGGGAGCAGAGGACAGCTGTCACATGATTTGAGTGGGCTCATGTTTCCCGTTCCAGCATTGACCTTAGGCAGACTGGGTGATGTGCTGATGCTGCGTATCTGTAGTTCTGTAGCTCTCGACCGGAAATCAGTGTCTAAGGACTACTTGGGGAAGTGTGTTGTGGGAAACCGTAGCGATTCATGTACTTGCAAGCACTCAAGGAAGATAAATACAACGTGAGAAATAAATACTTTCACTTTGTTTGGCTTGGGAGATAAGATTCGTTTCAATCTGTTGACTATCATTAAAGATTATGTTTGTCCTGCCTTTTTAGATGCCTCTTGTTATTGTTTCTTTTCCTTGTGTATGTCCATGTGTCTAATTTTCAACTAGAACTTTAGTTTGTAGCATTTCTGCTGAAGAGGGCCTGATTGTCTTCAGTTTAGGGCACCTACAACACTAGAGGGAAGCATAGCCTTCTGAGGGGTCTGGAGAAGGTGGAATGGCCTAGCTTATAAGACACCTTACAGAGTAAGATGAGGTTCTAGAAATCGTTCAAATGCCAGGATGAGAAGATTAAAACTGATCTGCAGAGTAAAATGAGCTGGAAGAGGTTGTAAAGTCTTTGGGACACAGGACCTAGCAAGGTTAAGAATGCTGTTTAGATTTCAGAACATAGTAGGTAGCTGTGTGGCTGCAATAATTTAAAGGGGACTTTTTATTCACTACATTTTTAAGGGATGCACATCAGTGGTCTTTATAGAAATGATTTTGTCAGTGTGATCAGAGCCCTGGGAAAGGTTTCCTGTTTGTGCCGGTCAGTACCTTTAGTCAAAAACACCCCTTTTAAGCCATTTCATACAAATGTTGCTGTATTATCTGAATCATTTTTCTTAAAGAGAATTCTTGGGGATATTATTGTTCGTTTGGTGTCCTAACATCTGTTTCTCAGATTACTTCCTTAAAATAGATAGAAAGACCTCCATATGTCCATCTCTGCCCCTGTATTCCTTGTCTGTTCATTTTAGGGCCTCCTGTTTCCACACTCTTTTCTCCCGCATGCCATGTGAGACTGTTCTTTCTTGAACCTCAGGAATTAAAGGAGTAAGATGCTCAGGAAGCCAAGGCAGTACCGTTTTTGACTTAATTATCATCTTTGGAGCCTGCATTCTTTTGAGGAAAGAATATATGATGTTAATAAGGATACAAATACTTCACACATAATATTTGTGAGCATAAATATTGGATAAGAGGGCATTTTTAGAGAATGTAGTTAACTGAAAAAAAAAATAATATGGAAGCGGCTTGACTTTAATTAATGTTATTTTTGGCTTATGTAACAATAGGCTTATTGCTAAACCATGCATTAATTTTGACCCAAGCCCTAGTCTGTGTGCATTTGTTCCAAATCTTTGTGTGAAGTATTTTTTCATTGTATTTAGTGAAAATTACACCTTACATTTTATAGTAAGTGATAATTAGTATAAAACTTTACTATCAATTGATAATAAAGGATCTCAAATATTTCTTGAAAACTCTTAAGGATTCTATTTCTTTAATGAAAAAAAAAACTATAACTTCTGATCTTTCATATATCTGTTTTTATCTTATTGGGATATTTAATGGCATGTGACAAGCTTTTGGTACCAGAATTTGAATGGGAAGAATTTTGGGGAGTCTCCTGGACTCTGCATGCTTGTTCCAGAGACTCAGCTATATGACATGTGTGATGTGTTAATTGCCACTTGTCACTTATACTCAGTGTGTTAAAGCAGTGGGACTCTTTCCTCTAAGGAAAAAATGTGGTAAGGTTTAGTCGAAGCCGCGGATATAAAGTCAGGAGACTTATGTTTCCTTTTCTTTTGACTCTGGATGTCTCGGGCAGTCATTTCCTCTTTTTTCTTCTATTCTCAGATTGCAAAATAAGAATGAAAATACTTGCTTCCTCTGTTTCTCTGATTAAGCTAGTTTTACTACAGCTGATAAGTCCGTATATTTATTTTAACGTCTGAAAATAAATGTGAGAGTCCCCGCAGGTCTTCGGGAGCAGGAGTGAATGTGCATTCTGAGTTAGAGTTGCACACATTTTCCTCTGGCATCTGAAAGTTGTTCCCACGTGTTGATTTAGTCTGAGAATTGGGGGCATTGTTTCCGCCCACACACAAATGCCAGTACCATTTTTCCCCAGTGCCATGAATAAGGCGATCAGAATGTAGGCTCTTTTTGTCAATGTTCTGACGATAAAAGTATTTATCAGAAAGTAGAATGTGTCAAGGTCGTCTTGCCTTGTGTAGAGTACTGGTCTCAGAAGCCCAATTTGATTTCCACTTTCCCTCTCCAGGGTGGGTCTTTCAGACCTCTAGCACTGACCCTTAACTAGGTTTATTAGTTTTTTTTTTTTTTTAATGTTTGTTTATTTTGGGGGGGAGGAGGGTATACAGGTGGGAAAGGGAGAGAGAGAGAATCCCAGGCAGGCTTCATGTGGTCAGTGCGGAGCCCAACGTGGTGCTCGATCCCATGAACCATGAGATCATGTATGACCTGAGCCAAAACCAAGAGCTGGAGGAGGCTCAACCCACTGAGCCACCCAGGGTGCCTCATTAGTTAAATAGTTTTAACCATCTGCATACCTGTGGAGGATCTAGAAGTTGTGGCCCTATATATACTCCCATTAAATAGTGTTAGATTTAAGTATGGATTAGGAACTCTGAACTGTTTATTTTTAATTTTTTTTTTAATGTTTATATTTGAGAGAGAGAGATAGAGCATGAGTGAAGGAGGGGCAGAGAGAGAGGGAGACACAGAATCCAAAGCAGGCTCCAGGCTCTGAGCTGTCAGCACAGAGCCTGATGAGGCTCAAACCTACAAGCTGTGGCATCATTGTTGTATGTGCAGCATAAAATCCCAACAACGTAGGTCCAGGTGGAAGTTCTCTGTCCAACTATCCCTTCAGCTTAAAAAAGGATTTAAGATGATAATTCTGTTCAATAACTTGTATTTACTAGGTGGGAAGAGGCTGTCCTACCGTGTGAGTGGTTAAATAGTTTGGTCCAGCTTGGAGAACACCAGGGATTCACAGGAGCTGGGCAGAACATGGCCTTTTCATCAAGTCGCTCTTTAGCCGGGCATTCAGGCCTCTCTTACGGAATGACCTGAGACTGTCTTTTGATCGCTATCGCTACTGGATTTTCAAAGTTTTCCTCTGCCAGCCTAATTGTTCTTCAGTTCAGCCACGTCCTGAATTATCTTTTCTTCCTTCAAGTTTCTGATCAGACCATCTCTGCATTTTGATTTCCTCCCTAGCCATACCATTCCTCCCCACCGTTTAACGTCCAGCTCACACTCAGCTTTTAGAATGTTTTCTTTCTTCCTCTGAACTGGTTTGCACCGTTAATTTGGCAATTAATCATGCACTCTGCCTTCTGAAAGAATTGCTTGTATTGTGTTGAAAAACTGCTAACCTCTTGTATTGTTCGATTTTTCTCCTACTGTTTCTTCACCTGGATTGTTAATTCCTTGAGAAGAGGGACTTTCTTCTTCTCTCTCCCCATAGGGCCTTAACACAGGACTTTGTACCCTATTCATAGAAAGTAATTGCTGGTTTGTTTTTCTCTACTTTCTCATGTATGTGTAAGATTTTCACCCTTTCTTATCTAACTAAACGATTGAATTTGCTTATTTTTGTTCCTGATTATCCCCACCCGCTCCAATTAGAAAAGAAAGATTGGGGTGTATGTGTAAATATGTGTATTTCTCCACCCCTTATTGCTACTTCTGTCTACCACCGTCCTGCTTTTTAAATACTTAAATACAGCAGGCTAACTTCTTGTAGAAACACTTCAAGGCCTTAAATGAATGAAAACAATGAAACTCCTGCAAAAGGCTGTGAAACCGCTAGGCGAGAGCCCTGCAGAAAGGGTAAGATATGTTCCTGGTCCTCGAGGAGCTCAGGGCCTTGGAGGGGAACGTGGATTCCCAGCGCATAAGAGTTCGTTCACTTAAATGGGAGCCGCCATGGGGGTTGCTTGGTGGCTGAGTGTAGGCTGGGCTTGGAAAGAATGTAATTAATACCTTATTCTCTGCCTCTTTTCAATAGTGCGCCTCCTGAGCACATTAAAAAATGATACGGTTTTCATTTCTAGGCAGTCAAGAATGCTACCACATGCTTTACCCTTTCTGTGTTCCTCACTTTTGGTTTCAAAATCTGGGGCTTGCCCTTGCGTCAGTGGTATTTTGAAAGTATTAAATGTGACACTTGAAAGTAACCTCTCACGGTGAGTAACCGTCTTGACATAATTTTGAAGGCAACATCCATCTCTTCCTGGCCCCTTCTCACACAGGCTGCCAGGCAAGCCAACTCCTTGATGATCTGCCACTTCATGCCACGTAGTAAGTGTTCGCTCTAACCGGAGGGCAATGGTGGAACAGGCCACCAGGTCTTTGATTATTTTCTGTTTTGAGTGAAAACTATTTGAAGGTTGAGTAAGATTAGAAATGGCACAAAGCTCATTTTTGGAATAAGATTTGTACCTTAAAATCGGTTCAGATACATTTTTCTCATGCACCAGAATATATATAGGCATTAAAAAATTTTAGCTCCTTGACAGAATTCATCAAATGAAGAAACACAATCTTATTTCTCTCAGCCAATACAAAACATGAAATATCTTTTGTTAAACACACAATTCAGAATCCCTGTCTATTTGTTACTGTTTTATCTTTAGTCACCTTTCTCTCTTCTGAGGAAATTAAAGACAGTGTGACTGATAGTTTTATGTCTCAACTGTAGAAGTTTCGCTAAACATTCTCCTCCCTGATCCTGTCTCCTTTTACCCCTCCCCCACAGGACTGGAGATGCTGTAGGAGCCCGAAGGGGCCCGGGATTCCAGAATCCTGCCTTTTCTGTGCGTGTTCATTTCACACGTGTTGGGGCCATTCATTTCATCCTGTCCCTCCCATAGCGGGATTCGTACTCTGTGGCCCAGTCAAAACATAGAATTTATCATTAATATTTATAGTACTGTAATATAGTATGCTAACATTTGGATCTCAAAAGAGATTGAATGCAGTAGAACATAATGAAGTTTGGTGTACAAAAAGCCACTGGATTAACCCAGAAAAAAATTTCTTTGAGATGGTCAGAGGATCTAAGCTTGGATGCAGGATCTGTCAGGTTGCTGTTTTCATAATTCGTCTCATTATGTGCTGCAGCAGTCACACATGGGCTCTGATAGAAGAGTTATGAGGAGTATTACTTTCAATTTTTTTTTAACTCTTATACCACCTCCAGACAAAAGCCCATTCTACCTGTTAACTGCATCTCGTACCTGTGTTTCAGATGTGGAATGCACTATTCTAACCTGTCAGAGTCTGATTTTGTGTATCCGCTAGTTTTTTACGTAGAGGCGAAAATTAATCTGGGCCTTAGGATGTTGTATTTATTGATCTCTTTTCATATTTCTGTCAGCAGCAGTTTCAAGTGAATCAAGTAAGAATGCTCCACTAAGCTTTTCTTCTGTAGCACAGAAAGCCAGTATGCATCAAATGTCAGAATTCATTCTAAGCAAATACTTTGCAGGAAATGTGCAAGCCTACAGAAGTTGATGCTTCTGGTTTTTGAAATAAGTCTTCATGGAAATGGTACTTAGCAACATTCAAAAGAAGATACTTCAAAAAAAGTTGGTTCACTCCTTTGGCTAGAAGTCTGATACCAGCCTCTTTCTAACCATTTTAGTCACTTTTAAAGAGATGAACTTTTCGTAGATTTATGCCGAGTTCTGCTATTCACAGTGAATAAGAGAAAAAGTTAGACAAAAGGAAGTTATATTTTCATTTCTTAGGAATTATTTAGCTTTTTAAATTTTTTTTTAAAAAATTAATTTTTGAGAGCATGCACTCTCAAGCAGGGGGGAGGGGCAGAGAGAGAGGGAAAGAGAATCCCAAGCAGGCTCCACACCGTCAGCACAGAGGCCCACATGGGGCTTGATTCTACCAACTGTGAGATATGACCTGAACCAAAATCAAGAGTCAGATGCTTAACTGATAAGTCACCCAGGGGCCCCTCTTAGGAATTATTTTAATGACTGGATTGCTGATGTCCCTTAGTGATGCTGTGTAATTTTTGAGAAAAATAGGAAGTTTAAGAAAGTCATATTTGCATAGTATTTTGCAAATTTAGTTTCAAAACTGTATTGATTTAAATATATCTTATGTTCAGAATTAATTTTTTATCCTCAAATATTGACTTTGTTCTTACTCTTGCTGGGAAAATAAAAAGAAAAATATATTATTTTTCCTCTATAACTGCTTTATAAATTTTACTTTCAGGGATAAACTTCACATACGAAGCAAGAGCAGGATATGAATGTCATTGATAAAGTACCGTTTATGGGTTAAAGAACATGGAAGTACCACGTCCCCATGGGCTGGGATTGGTAGCTCTTGCTGGGAGAAAGCTCTTGGATTTAAGTGTTTAGGAAAAATCAGCAACACCTGGCCCATTACATTTTCTATTTAAAAATGGTTAAATAGAAATATTCAAGCAGAAATAAAGGGTTATGAGAAAAGACTTTAATGCCTCCTTCCTCCTTGGTCAAGAATAGCATAATAACATGGAAACCTTTGTTAGGAGCAAGCCAGTGTTGGTAGGTTTGTCCCAGGCTTTTCTTGGCTTGGTTTAAAATTTTTTTTTTTAATGTTTATTTATTTTTGAGACAGAGAGAGACAGAGCATGAGTGGGGCAGAGACAGAGAGAGAGGGAGACACAGAATCCGAAGCAGGCTCCAGGCTCTGAGCTGTCAGCACAGAGCCCGACATGGGGCTCGAACTCATGGACCTCAAGATCATGATCTGAGCCGAAGTCGGACGCTTGACCGACTGAGCCACCCAGGCGCCCCTTGGCTTGGTTTTAACTGGGAACTCCCCCCTCCCCCCGACTCCCCACCATCTTACAAAGCCAGGGTATCGCTGGGTTCGCTTCTGCTAAACCTCATGGAAGAGGGTGGGCTCCCATCCACAGGAGAGGTTGTGAAGAAAACAAAATATAAATGCATGGACTCTATTTCCCAGGCTTTTTCAGTTTGCTCTCCAAAATTTCATTGGCGTGGATTCTGTTCAACTTTTCCCTTCATGTTAGGGTAGGAAAAAAATGAGTATTTGCGTGTGCTCATGTGCATGAGTGTGTACACATTACGTCATTTTCTTTCCTAACTAAATTCCGTAGGGAGCAGAAGTCAATGTGTATGTTCAGTCTGCCATCTTTAATTGGCAATTCACTTTCTGCTTAGGAAAACGTGAGCAATGAGCACATTGTGTCATTAGGATAAAGTGAGTGAGGCCCTCCCCCTCGATACAGCACAGACCATAGTTGTCAGGAGGCTGTCAGGTTACCTTTGTACGAAAAGACTTTTAATTGGTTGTGGTAACTTTAATAGCATCTGTTTTGACATTGTTCATTATTTTCTTGCAGATGCCATTTGTTAGTTTATTTTCTTGCCTCATTATTTCCTGCAGGTGTCTGGATGATCATTTTATTCTGCATGTGGGTTTAATTTGGCAGAGTGGAGGTAGGTCAGAGGAAATGCAAAGACGGATATGCTGTTTACTTAAAATATGTTATATTGGTTTTTCTAATTAATAGGTGTAATTCATTTCTTATTAATTTGATTGGAGTCATTATCTGTTTACATAAGGGTGTGATTTTGTTCACCAAACATTTCTGGACCAAGCCTTGGGGATACTGGGGAGGAATAGTCCATCTACTCTGACACCTTTTCAGAGCCCTCGGAGCAGAGGGCATAGGCTGTGCTCCCGTGTTCAGGCTGGGTTTCAGACTCCTTTCCAGTAGTAAATCTGTTCTGGATGTAGTGATTAGGGGATTAGGGCAGGTATCCAAGGTTAACATTTGGTATAAAGCTTTTTTTTAGAGTGAGAGTGAGTGGGGGAGGGGCAGGGGGGGAGAGAGAGAGAGAGAGAGAGAGAGAGAGAGAGAGGGAGAGAGAGAGAGAGAGAGAAAATCTCAAGTAGGCTCCATGCTCAGTGCAGAGCCTGACGTGGGGCTCGATCTCATGATCCTGGGATCATGACTTGAGCCAATATCAAGAGTTGAATGCTCAACCTACTGAGCCACCCAGGTGCCTCGTTTTTACAAAGCTTTTTAATTTATAGAATATTATCCACTTCCCCCCACATGAATTGATGGAGGAAGGGTGGGCTGTTAATAGACGAGGCTCCACATTGGTACAGTACTTCTCACGTTGAAAGTGCATTTCGGATCAACGTTGTAATGTTTCAAAATCCGGATGTATCTCGCAATATAGGTGAAAAGAAACTCCATTACTGTTTTTTTTCCCCTACCCCATTCTCTTGCTCAGTGTCTGATAATTTTGCAGAGAAAATGATCATATTTGAAGTTTGCAGAGTGAGATCACAGTGCTGGCGGAGACCAGTAGGATGCCCAGGGTTTGGTGGGGGGTGGTGTCGGGAAAGTTTCAGTAAGATAGGACTTAGGAGATCATCGTGCAGTCTGGTCATCAGCTTCAGGCACATTAATTCCTTATTCACTGTGCCCAGGTCAGTCAGGGAGAAGAAAACTGGCCCTTGCTGATCAGTCCCGTGAACAGAGTCATTAGAAGGCCAGTGAATGATTTACGGCGAGAGGTAACTGCCAGGAAGGATGCCGTGTATATGTTAACTGGTCAACTAATTCTTTTCTTCATAGTTAGAAAGTCCTCAATTTATGCCAGGTGATAATCATAAGGTATCTTTGTGAACATGAAATTCAGAAGCGGGGGTAATACATCAACAGAGTAACTGGTGTCTTCAACCCACCGTGGAAGGTGAGGGTATCTGCTGAGGTCCAGAATAATTGTGCTTTTAGGCCAGGTACCCTTCTTCCAAGTGATACTGATAAATTCTCACTTTTTTTTATTCCCTGTGCTCCCTCTCCAAAAAGCCCATTTGGGTCTGTAGATTGGAATCACACACACACACACACGCACACAATCTCAATCTCTCTGTCTTTCCTTAGTGTTTTAGACATGCATTCCTAGGTTCCTAGGTCTCCTGCAGTCAGAACATTCATCCCTCAGGTGTATTGATTGTACTTAGGTTTCCCAGTAAATGTTATACTATCTCCAAATTCTGTTAGAAACTCTACTGTGGACTTCAGTATTTATAATTGGGTATAATGTTCACCTCATAGGCTCGAAGTTGGGAAGGAGAATGATTGACATGAAACTTATTTGCCAGGTAAAAATATTATTTCTGTTGGAAAAGATTCTGAATTTCAAATAGATGTCACATGTAATTTTAGGGAAGAAATAATACAGGACGGCTTGGAGTTGACCATCTGGGTATTCGAATACCTGGCGCAAAGAGGCTTTATAAAGGAAGTTTCCAGTGTATGAAGAGGCCGTACGTGCCATGCAACAGCAAATGAGCTATTTAGAAAGTATGTTTTTCTATAGAAACAGTGCATAGATGACTCGATTTCCAGGTTGATTTGTGAAAGAATTTCTACCTTACTGTAACTCAGCCAAAACTTAAAATCTTTTCTTTTTCTCAGATAATTTTCCTATTTTTTTTGGTGCTTTTCTCCCTTAGATTTTCTTGTTCCTACTTCTATGATATTATTTTTTTGTAGTATAATACAAAAATGTGTTATATGCTTCCTGCCTACTTGTTCTCCTTCTAGAATCTAAATTCCTAATTCCTCAAATGTAGCCAATTTCTCAGCTGAGAGCATCCGTGATTTGAGTGAATGACTTCAGTGTGTGAATGATTGATCACCTGTACTGCCTTCTAAGAGATTATTTGCATTTTAAAAGAAACTTCTTGTCTCTAAAGAATCCTAAGTGGTAAAATTTCACTAGTGAAGCCAAGGCACGAGAAAAAATTCAGGCAGTTTGTGTGGGTCTAGAAGGCTGGATTTATGGCATCTTTGGGTCAGGTGGACACACTGCTGGTAAGGTGGCCTTCTGGGGAGGGAGACATGCTTCAGAGCTACGCTAACCCAAACACTTCGTAACTTTCTTGCTTCCCAATCCCCATGTTTCTGTCTGATACCTCAGTTTTTCTCCTTATATAGTTGAGTAAATTTATATGTATTTTAAGTCCAAAGTCTTGAAGATTCACCCAGCACCGCCCCCCTCCCCCCCCCAACCCGCCTCTATGGTGAACAAAGACCTTGTTGTCATTTTTCTCTTTGGTTTTTTACTTGAGTTTGTTAGTCACCCACCAGGAATGAAAAAACTTTTACTTGGGAAAAAATGTCAAGCTGAATGGAAGCACTGTTGCCTTAGAGCAGTGTTTAAAAACTGTGCTATCTCAAAATGAAATGTATTTTCTCAGATTGTCCGAAAGTTGCTTGCCATTGAGTTCAAGAATCAGAAATTCAGGTGGTGAGGTATAAGAAAATTATTGTTGCTAAAAAATTCGAGGCCTCTCATTTTGCATCAGATCCTATTTCCCTCTGTTTTACAGCTGCAATAAAGTACCTATTTAAGATGATTCTGCATTACAACTTCTACTTTGGTCCTTTGTTAAAAAAATATTTTAAACACTTCTGGTCAGTAGAGGTAAGAATAGTTTCATTGGGCGTGGTTTGTGATGAGATCAGATCTACATAAGATCTATGGTCAAATGTGTGTCTTGTGTTTTTCCATTTGGTGATCGTTTTATTTCAAATGTAGTTTCAAAGATAGTTGTCATGAAAGATTGTCAGATTAATTTTGTATTACCAGCCTCTGTGAACCAATAATTTTTTAAAGGATTTTTAGTGAAATCTTGAGCAATTAATGTATTTTCCTTAGGGTCCTGGCTTTTGTGTCTCAGCCTTTGAAAGGGAAGGAAGGTGAGTATACAGCATTGCATGGTGCCTAGGCACACTGAAAGCGAATGGACTTGGAGTGTGAGTATTCTTACTCTTGGAGTAAGAATAGTCTTACTGTGGGAGAGGGGATCTGTTTGCTGACCTTTGGCTTGCCTCATGGTCTGAATCCTTGGTTAAGCTTTTTAAAAATACAGGAGCACAGAGGATTTTTAGGGCAATAGAATTACTCTATAATGGTAGACGCGTGTCATTACGCATTTGTCCAGACCCATAGAATGCAGACACCAAGGGTGAGCTGTAGTGTTAACTGTGGACATGGGTAATTATGACCGTGTGTGTCAATGTAGGTTTATCAGCTGTAACAAATGTACCTGGGGGAATGCCGACCACGGGGGAGGCCATGCATTTGTGAGGCTAGAGGGTATATGGGAAATCTCTGTACCTTCTCAATTTCTGTGAAACTAAAACTGTTGTAAGAGGTAAAATTAATACAAAAATTTAAAAAGTACAGATGCCCTGGTGTCACCTTTGAAGATCCCGGGTTTGATGCCAGGCATAAGAGTTAAGAACTGCTCGGAAAGGCTGTAACATCCGGTCTGCCAGGCATCCCCTGAAGAACCTGTGCTCCCCAGGTACAGGGTGAAATCATAAATTAGCCCCTTGTTAATACATTAATATGGCTGGTGAGGTATATTCCTCTAGGGGTTGGAAAGTGAGTGGAGTAGAGACCCTCCATGGGGACTGCAGGAGGTCTTATTAAGTGTCTGTCTGGCTCTACTTGACAGCTGTTTCCTCACTCTGATTTGTGGCCGAGTCTGTCTGGTTAGGATTTGCTTTGAGTGGTGCTCCACATATAGTAAGGGCTTGAGAAGCATTAGCTGCAGTTGTTAGATTTTAAAACCCTGATTATATTTTTCTCAGGATCCTTCTTTTTTTTCTTGAATTTTTGATGAAAGCACTAAAATCCCATGCCTTGGATAAATTCCTGATAATATTTTTGTATTTTATCAATAACTTAGTGACTTGGAAGGCCCATAATGTAAACATACACCACTTATATATTCATAGCAACTTTGTAATTTAAAGAACTTGCTTAGACTCTAAATTTTAGTTAGTATTCCTACAAGTAAGAAAAAACCACATGATTGAAAAACAGTACACTTTATTTTGAAATTTTGAATAAACCAATCTCTGATGTCCAAGGATTTATCTTCTTAGTAGAGAGTCAGGAGAGAGACCATTGCCCGTAACCAGTTGGATTGGGGGGGGGGGGGAGCCGAAGATGAGTTCCTTTACCACCAAAATAAACTAGTACTCTAGGAATGGAAATAGAGTCAGATTCTGCACATGAGAAATTGCAGGCTATTTGGCAGCAATTCACTTAGAGCAAATGAAGATTTAGATGGTTCTTCCTGATACACTACAATACCATTTCATTAAACTTTTATTATGAAAGGAAGGCATTTAAAGGACCACTTCTTATGACACATCTTAGGACTGACAGAAGTGTTGATCATCATTTAAAGACAAAGCCAAAAAATAAGTATAATCCCTTGGATAAACTTTGCGTGCAGATCGTTACATTTCATCAATAAATAGGGCTTGTTGAGTAAGCTTCAAGCTCCATCGCTCTGGGGGCTTTTGTGAGGTTTTCTGCATCCCCAAGTGAGGGCTTGCTGTGGGATCACCCTGGAGCCAGCATGCTGATGAGAGGATAGGAACTGGTCTCTGGAACAGCCCCTCTCAGGGCTGCTCTGTACTGTGGAGACAGAAGTCCTTGGAGGGGGTGCCCTCTGCTCAGTGAGCTGATGCTCGTGTCCTGAAAGCTGATGAAAGCCTCTGGGTTGCCGGAAATAGAAACTACAACCACCTTAGAAATATAGAATGTGATTGTGATGAAAGATTAAAAATTTAATGTGTTACCTTTTTTTTTCTTTTAATGTTCATTTTTGAGAGAGAGCATGAACAGGAGAGGGATGGGGGGGGAGGGGACAAAGCATCCCAAGCAGATTGCACGCTGACAGCAAGCCCGATGCGGGGCTTGAACTCATGAGCTGTAAAATCATGCCCTGAGCTGAAGTCAGATGCTTAACCAACTGAGTCTCCCAGGCCGCCAACATGTTATCTTTTAAGACTGAAAACTAAGCATTTATTTGCTTTGGGAGGAAGAAGGGCCATGTCCATAGACTCAGGTCTGTGGTTGACATTGTGTTTTGTTGATTCGTTTATAATATTAGTAGCAGGATTTTGTTGTTTTTGCTGTGGTCCACATAGCATAGAAATGAAACCTATTTTTCTCTCATTTGTAATCTCAATTTACCTGGTTGCTTATGAGATGAATTGTGTGCTCAGTTAAGAATTCTGAAACATTTCAAGACTCAGCAGACTGAGGTAGAGAAACATTCCATCTAAATACTGCATTTAGACTTGTATGGACCTAGAGGCATTGTGTTTGTGAAATACGGTATTTCAGTGTGTAAGAAAAGCACACTCCTCTGTCCTTGAGGAGTTCATTAAAGCATGCATGTGATTTGCATTAAAGGTGAGTCTCTGTGCTTCTAGCTTTGCTAGCGTTTCCTTTAAAATTAGTGCAGGATTTAGTTACCGGAAAGTATCGCGCAGTCTATTCTGCTCTAGTGTGTGTTTTTGTTTTAGTAGCAGCATTTGTATTTTAATTTCTAGCACCTAAAACTACGTTATTTTATGTTGTTCATGTCCACAACATGCAGAATTTGCTCAGCGTTCGATCCTAACCCCCTGAATCCTGTGTAACGGAAAAGAAGTAGAAATTTTGTAATGACCTGTGAGAGACTTTTTTCCCCTTACTTTTTGTAGCCTAGTCTTGAATACTATGTGAGAAAATTTTCTTCTACTTATGATGACTTATAAGAAATCTACGTGTTACATAATCTTCATAATGTATGTTTATTTCTCTGTCTATGGATGTATATATATATATATATACAGTTTTCCTGATCACTAATGAAAAAGTTTTTCACACTTTTCAACTATTCAAAATAAGAAAGGTACATATGTGTGTTTCTATACATATATGTGCATATTTGTACCCATTTTATATACACATACGTATATTACATATAAAATATATATATATCTTTTTGAGTAGTTGGAAAACATTTTCAAATTTAATTCTTATAAATGATCGGGGAAACTTAAACCTCTTTATTATAAATGACTCATTATTTCTGGAATTAAATTTTCAACACACAATAATTGGATATGGTGTCTTAATTTTGTTGAGGGTTTTTTTTTTAATTATGTTTTAATTTATTTTTAGAGAGAACATGCGTGCGGGGTGGAGGGGAGGGGCAGAGAGAGAGGGAGACACAGAATCTGAAGCAGGCTCCAGGCTCTGAGCTAGCAACACAGAGCTCGACACGGGGCTGGAACCCACAGACCAGATCATGGCCTGAGCTGAAGTTAGATGCTTAACTAACTGAGCCACCCAGGCTCCCCTTTTTGTTGGGATTTCAATGAACTTTGGGACAGAGGTGTATTGACAGCTAACTCAGTTTTTTTTTTTTTAATTTTTTTTTTTAATGTTTATTTATTTTTGAGACAGAGAGACACAGAGCATGAGTGAGGGAGGGGCAGAGAGAGAGGGAGAGACAGAATCCGAAACAGGCTCCAGGCTCTGTGCTGTCAGCTCGAACTCACAGACCGCGAGATCATGACCTGAGCCGAAGTCGGACGCTCAACCGACTGAGCCACCCAGGCGCCCCTGACAGCTAACTCAGATTGGTAGGAAAAGAATGATCTGGTAAATGGTGGCCTTAGACTATTTGAGACCTCTTTCCTCTTCTGTATGGTTTTCTTTGATTTCCTCCATGGCATGACAATGTATCTGTTGTTGTGTTTGCTCTTTGCATACCTTCCTTTCCTTGGCCTTTTATATTCGCATAGTGTAGTTTAGAGCTAGTGCAAAATACATAGTTCGAGGGGTGTAATGTATGCATTGCATTGTGCACTTCCCAGCACTCTGTCCTCGGCACACAATAACTACAGTGTGGAGGGGCCTACACGGAGACCGTGATGGTGCTTTATAAAACGCCAGTGGTGTGCGGCATCTACTGCAATCTGCCGGGTAAGCAGTTGCACAAATTCCTCTAAGTCGAGAGGCCTCCAGAAATGTCATGTTTTGGCCTCAATAGCGAATACCACACATTACAGACAGGCACGGGGGACTTCGCTCAGCTTCTCAGATTCCAGTCTGCCTTTCTTCAGCTGGGTCTGCTGTAGATTGCCTTTCTTTTTTTCCTCTTTTTCTTTTTCTTTTTCTTTTCCTTTTCTTTCTTTCTTTCTTTCTTTTTTTTGTTTTTAAATTCAGTCCTTGAATAATGTATTTTAAACCCATCCAAATTTTTTTTTCTCTCTTTTTCCTCTTTTGGAGGCCTCTAATATATTCTGTGGTTTTTTAAATATGAAAAAAAATCTGATACCTGGCAGGTAGACCAAAGGATTTTTTTTTTAACTTTTTTAGTCCATTGAGTTTATATTTCTGGTCTGTGCTGTAAGTGGGGTTAGGGAGAGGCAGACAGGGAAAAAGAGATTGTAAAGCTTGTTGGCATTTAACATAGAAAGTAAGATTTCTTTTTTGAAGTGTGTTTGGCAAGTTTTATTAACAGTTTTATGGTTTTAATGGTTTAATTAACTTGGTGCTACATAGAGTAGCTATCGACACAGTTTGTAGTTTGTAAAGATTCTAGTGTAAGAAGGGATACAAAGCAAAGGCATGCTTTCAGTTAGCAAGAGGAAAGAACAGTGAAACTGATGTCTTAGTGAAGGAATGTAAAGAGTCTATAACACCCCCCTGCCTCCTTGTGCATAACGCTGGGACGTGGCCTGCTCTTAAGGGAAAGAAGGAGATTGACTTTTCTGCCTTTGTCATTCCTCTAGTTCCCAAGAAGTATTTGGAAATGCTCTAATTACTAAACCAGAGTTTAAGGACAATGTAGAATTGTGAAAATGAAATGTAGGTCTGTGGCTGCTCTTCTCCCAGAATGCAGTTGGCAGTGTGTGTTTGGTTTAGTTCCTTGAATATCTATGGGTAGTAGTCCCTGAGCTAGATCCAGGAGATTGCATAAGACTGCTAGCCAGAGGCTTGAATTCTAGACTCCGCTCTGCCAGCTTTTTGGCTGGCATGTGATGGCACCAAGCCATTCCATCCAACGGATATATTTTGGCCTACTAGTGAGTTACTCAATGAAACGCTGCCCTAGAAGATGTTAAAGTAAGACATACCTTTGCTCAAAGAATTTAGTCTTCCAAAAGGAATATCAGAAGGAGCAGAATGTAAGAATAAGTACCACAGATGTGATATAAAGTGCTTAAACGAGAAAGGTGAATATCAGGAGACGGGAGTAGATTTCATAGGGAAGGAGAATGTGGAGGTTTTTCTAGGGTAGTGTTTTAACAGTGGGAAATAAATCAAGTTAAAAAAGGAATTGAGAGTTGTGTCTTGCCAAGTCCACAGTCCTCGTTATCTAGGGCAATACCCCCAAAGTGCTATGACAGGTACTTGTACTGGTATTTTAAGTGCACAGAGTAAAACAAAATATTTGTATTTTCTGCTTGGTTAACAAATGTATATTTGTAGTCCTTTCATGAGATAGAATTCAAATTGTTGTTTATAAAAAAAAAAAAGTCCAAACAGTGATAACAGGAGAAACTTGCCTTCCTGGATAATACAGAGTGCTAATGTTTATGGATATCACAAATAAGAATTCCGTTCTTGGAAAGAAATTCAGGAAATCAGACTGAAAAGTTAAGTAGGTTAGATTCTCTGTAACCTTAGTTTTCTCATTGGTGAAATGAGATTGGATGAAATAAGTGTGAAAGCTCTTTAATCATATTTAAAATCTATTAGTTTTAGGGCAGCTCAGCAAAGTCTTGTGATTTCAGCTGCCTTTTAATGAATACATATGAAGTGCCAAATATTTTATTAAGCAATTTAAGTACAACTCATTTGATAATCACTATTATACAGTGTTTGTATTTGATTTTTATTTATTTAATTTTATTTTATTTTGGGGAGGAGAGTGAGAGGGCAAGCCAGCTAGGGGCAGAGGGAGAGGGAGAGAGAGGATCTTAAGCAGGTCCAATATCCAGCACACAGCCTGACACAGGGCTCAATCTCAGGACCCTGAGATTGTGACCTGAGCTGAAATCAAGAGTCGCATGCTTAACTGAAAGAGCCACCCAAACACCCCAGAAGTATTTGTATTTTACAGAGAGGAAACGGAGGCATGGCAATGTGAAGTAACTTGCCTCGGGTTACGTATCTGTTAAGAAGTGGGGCTGTTGTTCAAATCCAGGTCACGGGCATTTTACTGCAGTATCTATCCTCAGTATAGTTGAGAATCAGTAATTTACTGAAAGATGGTACATACAGAAATCTGGAGGGGAGAAGGAACAGTTTCAACTGGCATACCACCCCACGTCTTTCTGTATTACCATTATGAGTTGTGTCGTGGTTCCTTTCCCTTGAATGATGAGCATTATTATTTGTAGAGTGTGATACAAAGTGAAGCGGGTGAAGGCCAAGAGAAGTTGTGAGCCACTGGGTCATATTGCTATGAGAGCATACTCGGGCAAGTTTGATTGCAGATGAGTACTCATAAAATGTAATCACATGGAACACTTACTATGTAGTATTTAATATGAGACAGTCTGATACCGTTTCATTATGAGAGAAGAAGCATGCTATTTTGTTTGCCTTTTCGAATTAGCTTCCAAAAGCAGATCAGTTTTAGGTTTCTTAATAGCAACTTCTCTGGGTTTTCTGTTACAATTTTCTTTTGTCAATCCTTATTCCTTAGCTCATGTTTCTTTCGCTCTCGTCTTGATGGCTTTACAATATTTATTATTTTAAAAAATGAATGTCGAAGCATTTTGAATGTTAAAAGGATAAAAGAATAATAAAATAATGGAATAATGTGATTATAGAGTAATGGATTTCATTTTATGTGGCTAGAAATCCATGGAGTCTTCTTAATTTGAGAGTTTTAGTATTAATCAACTATTGTCCTTTACATAGGCAAGATGCCTGTTGCCTCTTATTTATTGTCTGTATTGTTTTCAATTAGAATTTTTTTAAACATTTTATTTTTAAGTAATCTCTCTACCCAATGTGGGGCTTGAACTCACAACCCTGAGATAAGGGTTATGTGCTCTACTGTGAGCCAGCCAGTTGCCTCTTCAGTTAGAATTCTGATGAAATACATGTAGACCTCCTCATTCTGTCTTCCATGTCTGAAATTCTTTCATATTTTCCATCTTTCTTTGTTGCATTCTGGTTAAGTTTTTCAGATCCCTTGCAGTTCACTGGTTTTCTCTTTAAATGTGTCAAAATCTGTCCATTAGGATTATAATCTATTGATGCAGGTTTGATTTCTAGATACTCTGGTTCTTTTTAGAATCTGTTTATTGATATTGTTTATTGGTAGTTTATAATACTGATTTATTTCTTTAAACGTGCAAAACATACAGTTTTGTGTTCTGTACCTGATAATTCCATTATCTACAGTATCTGAAAATCTGATTCTGATACTGTGTCTAATACTCAATAATAGTGATTGATTTCCTTGTGTTTTGATTTTTTTATTATATTTGATATATTTTAGTCTCGGGGAATCATTTGCTTCAGCCAGACAACTGGATGCATCCATTCTGAACCAGTTTAAACCAAATTCTCATTTTGGGCGTTTTTGAATCGTCAAGATAATGGCCGAACTTTTTAAGTTTAATAAATCATATTAATTGGGAACTTTATAGTCAAGTGACAGAATAAAATGAAAAGGAAATCCCCCAAGGGAAAACGAAGCCCTGTGAATCTATCCCTTTAGAAGTAAGTAGCTACCTGGTCCAAAGAACACTTTGGACCACTTTTTAATTTTTTTTAATAAAATATCTTAATGCCATTCTCCAAAATCTGCTTGAGGGCCAGATCATGGTAATGTTTTTCTCCCTCATTTCTTGAGATGGTTTGGAAAACAGTAATTCTGAAGTGGAGTAAGTTAGTAAGTGTTATATTAAAATAAGATAGTGCTTTATTTAGCCAAATAATTTTGGGAAACATCGGTTTGAATGATGGGAAACAAGTTTTTTTCACCATAGAACTTCTCAGGGTATCTTACATACAAATAAGAAGCTAGAAGCCTAGTGGTTAAATACATTAAGCAGAATTTTCCTTACCCTGTTGTTACTCTCCTTCTGGGGGATGTGGGTGTATACATGAGACCTCTCATGGGTCTAGTGGAACCAATGGAACATGCTTGGCAACTAGAAGTCTGCCTCCTGATACCCTTGGCTTCTGCTGATTGCCTTCTCATTATCTTCACCTCAGCGTTAATACCACTCTGCTGGAGACCTGTGTGCACATGTGCGCGTACATCTTGTATTTAAACTTTGAGGGAAGATGTGATTGTATTTGGTTGATCTTCGTCTTTGAGTGGAGCTCTATATTGTGTGAAGCTATCTCATAGGCCATTGGTTAGTGTTCTTTGGACCAGGTAGCTAGTTACTTCTAAAGGGGTAGATTCACAGGGCTTCATTGTCCCTTGGGGGATTTCCTTTTTAGTTTTTTCTGTCATTTGACTGTAAAGTTCCCAAGACCATGTATGTCTTATTTATCATTGTTTTCATGATGTCTTAACATAGGAACTAATACATATTAGATGCTGGATCAGAATATGTTGAGCCGTTTTGCCTGGCGAGCCCTTGCAGTCATCTGCGAGTGGGACAGTATAACTGGCAGTCATACTGCATGGCTCGTCTGTCACGGACGAGTTTTTCATCTTCCTCTAGTCTCTCCAGTATTGTTTGAATAGGAACTGGCTCCATCAGACTCCCCAAACCTCCAAAGGGGAAAATAAGTTCTTCCAAACATGCTGTTTCTCTGCCTTCAAAGAAATCGTTTCCTTAAGATTCATTTCAGATGCCACAGTCTTGGTAAAGCTGTGGTTTTTCTCAGCTGCCGTTACTCATCTGATCTTGGTATTTCCGTAGCACTCTGTACATGCATCTTTCAGGACATGTCTCACGGTGTTTCTACATTCTTGTTTTTCCAGCCAGACATTGAGTTCATACAGGGTGGAGATGCTGAATGGAAGCTTAGGTAATACGTGTGTGCAGTTAAGATCTAATCAAGCATTTAAAATCTGTTTCCTAGAGAAGGGAAGGAGAGAATAGCAGAGAAGCAATCTGAGCATCTACATGATACTTTGATGTTTGTTAGATGTGGGCTAGTGAAAGAACAGTTTGTGACAGGATTCAGCTGATGCAGTAAGGCACTTGGTTTGGCACTTTGACATGTACTGTCTCATTGGGTTAACTTGACCCTCACAGTGAGCTGTGAGATACCCGTGACTTCCTTTGACAGTTAAGGAGACTAAATGGTTTGCCTGTTGTCACGCTTGTCTAGTAACAACAGTAAAGTGCCTACGGGGTGTTGAGTGAGGGAGGGACTAGGTCCGAAGCCAGCCCCTGTGTGGATACCCCCATCTCCCGCCCCATGCTGCCCAGCACACCAGTGCCAAATTGTGGCGGCGAGCTTTGTAGACCTGACCTCGCAGTTGGATGTTCCCAGGGGTGTGCATCTTAATTGGAAATGAGTCACCACTTTGTTTTGCATTGATTAGACCGTCAGTTTTTTCCTTCTGTGGCTGTCAAAGGCTTTTACATCTCTGTTGATAGCAGCTTCTTAAAATAATTCAAACTATTTAAGACAAAAGTATGTTACATCCTTAGAGACCACTGATTTTATCCTCCTAGTTCCATTTTCTCAAGAACGTCCTGTCATTCTTGAGAAAAAGCATAGCTTGAATTGAAAAAATATTCTTTTTTTCTATTCTACAAATCATGGAACAAAAAAGCCTAAGTGCCGATGAGATAAATCATGTTAGGATCCAGTGAAGAATAGGGCTAAAAGATTTTCCTGGGGAAGTGTATTTCATAGATACAATATAATCCACCTTGAGGAATTGAGGGAGGCAGTTTGGATATGTTTTTGTACCTTTATTTTTTTTTTAAGTTTGTTTTTGAGAGAGAGCACAAGTAGGAGAGGGGCAGAGAGAGAGAGAGAGAGGAGACCCAGAATCCAAAACAGACTCCAGGCTTTGAGCTAACAGAGAGCCTGACACAGGGCTCAAACTTAGGAACCGTGAGATCATAACCTGAGCCAAAGCTGGATGCTTAATGGACTAAGCCACCCAGGCGTCCCTATTTTTGTACTATTATAAAAATAAATGAACTCCTTGCATCTTACTTTTTGATTCCGTTTTTATTTTTATAGAATAGCAAGTAAAACATTTGATCATGCTTTTATTTTAGAATGCCTGCTTTGTGTAGGGCGGGGGAGAGAAAATTCTAAAGTGAAAAGGTTATTAATCACTCTTGTTATAAAAGATGGGAAGACAAATGTTTCATATTATGCTAAATAATGTTATCTGATGTGAAATCCTTTATTTATAGTACTCATGGAATCTTTAGTGCTTGAAAAGTAAAGATGTCATTTCTTTTCCCTCAGAAACGTGCAAAGGGACAAGTGTTATTTGACAAAGTATGTGAACATCTCAATCTCTTGGAAAAGGACTACTTTGGACTTTTATTTCAGGAAAGCCCTGAACAGAAAGTAAGTGAAATGATTTCAAATTTATTTGTATCTTCTTAGAAAAATACGCATTTTTTTCTCAAGTGGTATAAAATTTAGCTTTAAAATAATTGATTTTGACATACTTTACATTCATTGTAGAAATTTGGTAAATACTAAACACTTATATAGAAAGAATCACCTATAACTTTTTGCCACCATGTGTATATGCTTCTCCATTAATACTGTAAGTAGACAGAATGGGATGTTTCATCCTATGTTAATTATTAGAGACCAAAAGAACTGGTTTAAAACATTTTATGTTGAATTTTTAGCTCTTGGATTCACCTGTATGCTGAGAATTAATAAGCATGCCTAAAAAAACAGGGAAGGAAGCGTATTAGAAGGAATGTACTTACCTGGAGGCTGGGGAGAGAGTGTTTCCTTGCTGTACAGACTGTGGTGGCCATGTAGAGTGAAGGTGTTTCTTGTCCTGTTTTGGGTTACTGAGGGCATAAAAGGAGGCGGGTCCCACCCGGACTCAGGTGGGGTAGTTTTGACCTGCCAGGGCCCTGTGCAAGTCTGCTTGACATCAGGTGTGTTGAGATTGTTGTGCTCCAGGAATCTCCCAAGACACTAAGCGGGAGCATCAGAGTCCTCTAAATGCTTAATGCGAATTCCAGGATGGTCAGGACTTCTCAGTTTCATCTATAAATAAAAGAGAAATATTAACCCATCCTGGCATTTAACCAGAATTAACCTGCAGCCTTCTGTCTTAGTCAACTTAGGCCTTTCTGACAAAGTCCCATAGACTGAGTGGTTGATAAACAATACCAGAAGGCTGGGCAGTCCAAGATCAAGATCCCCGCAGGTTCTGTGTCTGGTGAGGGCCCATTTCCTGGTTCATAAAGAGAGTGCCTTCTGTGTCCTCACGTGGCAGAAGGGACAGGGAGCTCTCTGAGCCTCTTCTATAAGAATACTACTCCCATTCATGAGGGCTCCAGGTTCATGATCTCATCACCTCCTAAAGGCCCCACCTCCAAGTACTATCACATTGGGGGTTAGGTTTTAAGGTATGAATATAGGGGGGGCACAAACATTCAGTCTCTAGCACTTTCCTCCTTGTTAAGAAAGGACCGTTCCTTCTTTACTTCACTTTGAGTAATGGTATATAAGTGGTGGAGAAGATACTGAGTGTAAGAATGAAGAGTAAAGGTTTGGTCCTGTGGCACCCTCAGGTGAAGCCCTTTCAAGTGTATTAGATTGTGGCTGTGGACAGACTCGCTGTGATCGTTCTGTCCGAGGATGCCGGGAGCGTTTGGTCACAGTCGAAGGAATTACTTTCCAGCATCTGACATTTTACGTCATAGTCGATAGAACAGAACACAGTAGATGAACATAGGCTGTGAAGTTGTTTGCCCACATGCTGTCATTGTTTATATGTCCTGGTGATGAAATACAGGGTATTAAGGGTGATAATGATCTAGAAATTCAAGTTTCTCCATTTGCTTAAAGTCCTGATACCTAATTGGTTTAATTCCACATTTAAGCCAAAGACTATTAAATTGGATGCTTGCCTACAGAATAGTATGCGAGTATTCTTACTAGAATTCTGTTTAGAATACTTTTTTCAGAAGCAATAACATATTAGATAATCAACTAAATAAACTAGGTGCCCTTTGTAGACTTGAAATTAAAGGTGTTCTTGATAATGTTTCCAGCCATGGGCTCTTCTGCTGGTCCTCAAAGCTGTAAAAGAGAAAATGATGGGAATTTGGCTATCATTATCCACTTTTTCTGAGATTACATATGGGGAGATTCAGAAAAGTGTTTAAGCCTTGTGGAAAAAGAGAAACCATCTAGCGTGTTGTAAAATATGCAGAAAACACGTTCTGTTAGTGGAAACAGGATATGCTACATAAAGACATCTGGTGTTTCTGCAACACTAGGTATACATAAGAAAGAGTGGTGTTTCGATAGGATTCACTAGTTTTTATTTTTATGACTTCCAATATATGTGTCTAATCCATATCCTTGACCTGAATCTCAGACTCCTGTTTAACTGCCTACGGACCCTGCACTCCATTGTCTCAGAGCAAGCTGGCATCTGCCCCTTCAACTTCATCTGTCTCCTGAAGAGTGGGGATTCCTTCCACTCCTTCATCTCCTTCATCTCCTTCATCTCCTTCATCTCCTTCATCTCCTTCATCTCCTTCATCTCCTTCATCTCCTTCATCTCCTTCATCTCCTTCATCTCCTTCATCTCCTTCATCTCCTTCCATCTCCTTCCATCTCCTTCCATTGCTTATCAGCCAAATGCGTCTGTCTTTTCTACCCGCTAACATCCTTTTCTTGGTTCTCTTTGTCCACAGTTTTGCTTTGGTTTAGGCCCCTGTCCTCTCTTGCTTTGACCATTTGGTTAGCCTCCTACCCGTACTAACTGCCTGGCCCCAGGCCCCTATGGTGACGCTTCACACTGCTGCTAGATTAAGTTCTCTGGAGTGCACATCGGATCTTGGCTCTCCTTGGCTTAACACCGTTTAATGGATACAATCTAATCCTCTTAGTATGGTGTACAAGCCTCCACTTCTGTTTCATTCCTCAGTAACCTCTCACATTCAGTCTGGATTCAGTCCACACCAGATTTCTCTTCTAACAGGAGCCTTGTTGGTCCATAGCATATCTGCTTGAACATACTATTCTTTACATTTTTTTTTTTTGGTATCCGAGTGCCTACTTAACATTTAAGTATCCTGCTCTATGAGATTTTCCCTGACCACTCTCTACCACCATCCCTCCAGCTCCCAACTGAAGGGGAGTTGACTGTTTCTTCCATCTGTTATCTAGACATTTAGGACAGATCTTATTTATGTCCGTCTTTCTTCCCATTACTCTAGGAACTTCTTGAGGGTGGAGACCACACCTTTTCATCCTTATAGCCTCAGCCTATCTAGACATTAACAAATATCTATTAATACTGCCTTTGTGCCACCTCATACCCATTAGTGTGGTCACTAGCAAGAAAACAAAAGAAGTGTTAGTGAGGATATGAAGACATTGGAATCTTTAAGCACTGGTGGTGGGAATGGAAAAGGGTGCAGCTGTAATGGAAAACAGCACAGAGGTTACTCAAAAGTTATAAAAAATTACGTGATCTAGCAATCCCACTTCTACGTATATATTCAAAAGTATCAAAAGCGGCATCTTGAAGAGATAATTGCACTCCCATGTTCATCACCCATGCGACATTACTCACAACAGCCAAGAGGTGGAAGCAACCCAGTGTCCATCAGTGAATGAATTGGATAAACAAAATGTGGTCTGTACAAAACGTGGTGAATAGAATATTACTGAGCCTTAAAGAAAATCCTTCACAAGGATGAAGCTAGAGGACATTATATTAAGTGAAATAAACCAGTCACAAGAGGACAAGGACTGTGATTCCATGTATACGAAGGATCCATAATCAAGTTCATGGAAACAGAAAGTAGAATGGTGCTGCCAGGGACCAGGGCATGGGGGAAATGAGGAGCTGTTAGTCAGTGGGTACAGAGTTTCAGTTTCATAAGACGAAAGCATTTCAGAATCTGTTGCACAGCAGTGTGAATATAGTGAGAATTGCTGAACTGTATACTAAAGGATGGTTAAGATGGTAAACTTCGGGTTAAAAAAAAAATTACCTGTGTGCAACCCAGTGGTAGTACTGCGAACCTGGCAGTAAACAGTAAGACAAAGACCCTGCCTTCACGATGTCCCCACTTACGTTCCGTTTGAGGAGACCCGTGAAAAACCGTACACAGTTACTGAATTTTGATTACTGCTCTATAGGAGAGCGTATTGACACTGAAGACGTCTAGGAGAGAGAATGCTGTTTAAGAAGAGACATAAAGTGGGTGGGCTTGGACCGTGAGAGGGACAGGGAAGAGAGGGGTGAGCGGTACTGCTCACCCAAAGCAGGAAGTGGCCTTAGTTGAAGTTGTGGTAGAGAAAGACAAGTTAATGATTGAAGACAGATTGAGGAAAGAGGTGGAATCAATCAGCTGGTTGGGTGTGAGGGATGACATAACACCAGTAATAGGATCTGGATTCTTGGATGGATAGAAGTACCATTTAGTGAGTTGGGGAGGGCCCATTGTGGGATGGCAGGGTGTATCACGAGTATCATTTCAAGACATGTTGGCTTTAGGTCAGATAACAGCTTTCTAGAAAAACAAGTAGGTTAATTTAATATATGCCTTCAAGAATGGCTGCTAGCATGGACCAGATAGATCCAGGCAGAATCCTCTGAGTATTACAGCGTGCAGTGGGGCAGTTTTATTTCTGGATGGGAATATCATATTTGTATTGAGGTTCATAGTTAAGCATACTTATTTATAACTTCATTTTTTAAAGAATCCAAGGAGGGTTTTATCATAAAAAATATTCCGAATAAAATAGATGTGGCTTTTAATAGCTAATCATTCCGGGATTCTCCTAATACACCAGGCTCTGTTCTAGCATTTTGCAAGTGTTGTCTCCTATAGTTTTCAGAACAACCACCAAAAGGTTGGTGTTATTAATCACACTTTATAAATACAGAAAGATGAGGCATAGAGAAGTTAAATAATTCACCCAAGGTCACCTAACCAATAAATATTAACAATAAGTTTCAAAACTGGGTAAACTAGGAAGGAAAAAAAATAGAAAATGCAATAATTTTTAACTTTCTGCCAGTCAAGTCATAAAAATGGGTACGTTATTTTATAGCTATCATGATTGGTGAAATGGAAGAATATCATTTTGCCTTGGAGGGATTTTTCATCTTATCTAATTCTAGAAGATATCCTGCAAGACTTCATATATGGGTTGTTGAAGTATATTAAGGACTACGTTCCCAGTATGAATTGTCTAGTTGATGTTTCTTTAATGGCGTCAATAAATTTAACGGATGACCTGCCTTACTGCTAGTGATTCTGTGAGATTCCTTGTCAGGGTGTCCTTAAAGGAACTTTTCCCTTCTTGGCAGAATCACCTGGGAGATGCCTTTCCAATTAAGAATCTCATTTCTCTCCTGCCCAGTCTTCTGTACTGTTTGCTGCACACATGTACCCACATGTGCACCTACCCACCCTACCATTTAAGCTCACTCTTCCCAGCTTAAAAATGGTGCTATCACTGTTTATATATGGTATAATGAAGGATGTTATGTTATGGGCTGTGTTAAGTAGATGGGATATGTCCTGTCCCTCACATGTTTTGGGACAGAAAATAGATTAACTTTTTGGTCAGTGTCTTAGTCCATTTGGGCTCCTATCACAAACTATTGGAGACTGGATGGCTCATCAAAACAGGGATTTTTCACATTTCTGAAGGCTTGGAAGTTCAAATCAGGGCATCAGCAGATTCAGTATCTGGTAAGGATCTGCTTCCTGGCTCACAAGCAGTGCCTTCTTGCTGCGTCCTTACATGGTGGAAGGGATGAGGGACTTCTCTGGAGCCTCTTTGGTAAGGGTGCTAATCCCAATATGAGGGTTCCACTCTCATGACCCAATTACTCCCAGAGGTCCCACCTCTCAATACCATCACATTGGACATTAGGATTTCAACATAGGAATTTTAGGGGGACGCAAACCTGACCACAGCAGTTGGGCTAATATTATCCAAGTAGATAGACTTCTAGTAATCTCAGTTTTATGACACAACTTAACATACCCTGTCCTAAATACCAGCTGGACATTTATTAGTGACTAGATCAGGGGTACTTTTATTACCTGATAACAAGGACCTGTGGTATGAAAATTTTACATTGTTGTATAAGGGCAAATCTATAAACTTTAGAAATGATATATTGGCACCTTGAATGTTAACATTCTATTATAGAAAATTAGAATTGTGACAGATATTCCAAATGTGGACAGGGAACGGACTTCCTGCACAGAAGTAATCTCTCCAGCATGAGTGAGGATGGTGCGCTGGACAGGGCTAGGGGATGTGGCAGTTTCAGAGTCTCTCTGTATAGGAGGGACCTGTGAGCGATTGGCAAGTTACAAGGAGTTGTTGAGAGGGCGCCTGGGGGGCTCGAGTTGGTTAAGTGTCCTACTCTTTTCCATTCAGGTCTTGATCTCAGGGTTGTCAGTTTGAGTCCTGTTTTGGGCTCCATGCCTGGTGTGGAACTTGCCCTAAAAAAGTTGGGTACTTGTCTTGAAGCTGTGTTTTCTCAGCAAGCACAGTGTTTTCACTTACGTCATGGGTTAATTTGGGGTGGCTTTGTGGAGAGTGTTGGTGATTATGAGAAAGCTGGGCAAAGAACAATTTTTGGAAAGTCTTGTATCTTGTGCTGAGGAATCTAGATATTTATCCTGATGTGAAGGGTTTTTATAAAGAAAGTGACATGGTCAGTTAGGGGACTGACACCGGAGGCGGAAGAAGGTCAGTCGTCTAGTCCAGGGATGGTGGAAACCAGGGCACTGACATTAGGAGTGAAGATGCAAGGCCGAGGTACTGAGTAGGTAATGTCTATAGGACTTTGTGACTTATGTCTGTGGCATTAAGGTGACTTAAAGGGTTGGGAGTAAGTTCCACATTTGGGTCGTGGGTAGCTGGGAAGCTGCTTGGAGACTCTTACACGGGGACTTTGAAGGAGGAGCAGCAGTTTGGGGTTGGGAGCAGAGATGAAATCTCATTTTCATTTTCCAAGTTGGAAGTGCATGTAGGCTGTTGGCTATATGATGATTAGGGATCAAGGAGGGCTGAGGAAAGTTAACAGTAAAGAATGTGAGAGTGGGCATAAAGCATTATTTAAGGAAGGCTGGCTGTGAAGAGAACAGATGGGAGAATGGTACAAGAGGATCTAGACCAGCACAGTCCAATAGAACTTCTCGTGATGATGAGATGTTCTAGACCTGCTCTGTCTATCCAATGTGGCAGCCCCTAGCCGCAGATGGCTATTGATCCTTTGAGATATGGCTGGTGTGACTGAGGAAGTGAAGTGGAATTTTATTCAGTTGTACAAATTTAAATGTAAGTAGCCTCTTATGACTGGTGGCTATTATATATGACAGCACAGAGTGTTTACTAAGGGTTTGAGGGGTTGACAGATTTGCTTGGATGGAAAGAACTTCAATTTTGGCTGTGGGAATGCCCAAGGAAAGGGTGAGGGTGGAGAGAGAGGAAAGGGATGATGATGGAAACTCCTGAAGTGGAAAAGAGGAAGGAGATAAGCTTTCAATAAAGAGGGCAGCCTCATCCCCTGAATCTGCAAGAAGGAAGGTCAGGAGTGGTGTATCTGTAAGTAAATCTTAGTTAAGCGAAGCACAGCCTCAAAGCTTTGAGAAACAGAGGGTGAAATTGTCTGCTAAGAATGACTAGGGGGTAACACTGGGGACCCAGAGGGGCAGACTACTAGGGACAAGTATGTGGATTCCTGTTGACAGTCCAGCCAAGACTAGAGATCATACGATTGTGATGGCAACCGAATACAGTGGTGTGTGTTTTTCTCTAATTGCCGTCTGCACCCTGGGTATGATAGTGGAGAAATGGAGGATTATAGCGGTTCCCAGCTGTGTTCACAGTGGTGATGGTAAGATGGACAGAAGATATAGAACACTGGAGATGCTACTGAGATGGTAATGCAGCTGCTTAGTCACCAGAGACCCAGGAAGGAACCTAACTGAGGCTGAAATGGGCTGGTAGGTTGGAAGGAAATGGCTGGGGGCCAAAGAATGAGAGTCCAAAGAAACTGAAGATTAGGTACTATGAGAATTAATGGGTAGAAAACTTAGGAGAGGAAAGGGTGATGAAATCTGACGAGGTGGAGAACACTGTGTGGTGACAAGACCTAATGTTCAGGATGGGAAGGGATGACTGAAGTTAAGGAGAGGCTCAGGTCATTGGGGCAGAGACTATTAGTATAAGGTTAAGTTTGAGGGGTTTTATATAAGATCCTCATTGACCAAAAAATGCTAATGTTAAATAGGAAACTCTTAATTCCTTATTTTACTCTTATGAAATGGGAGGTGAAAATGCCCATACGATTGGGCACACACTTTTATCTAGGCTTTACCCGTAGAACATTAGAAGAATAAACAGCTGGGTGAACTTTCTGAAATACTAACTTTTCATAAAATTGAATGCTCACATGTAATTGGCAGTATATTTAATTATTCATATATAATCTGATTTGTTTCATGACTTTTCTATGATTTTTTTTATTCCTTTTCACTTATGTGGACAAAATCCAGTCTTCAAGACATCTAGGCAAAAGAACTCTTATTTTTCTAATATAGATTTGAATGGTGTATTAGTTTTTTCCCACAGAATGTTATTACCATTGTATCAACTTAGCTTAATCAGTCCTATTGTGTTTGAAACCCGTGTAGTTCGCACAATAGGATACTATAGGGTGCAAGAATTTAAGCTGCGTGCTTTTTTGTGCTGAATATTATTTCTATTATTAGAAGTTTTAGTCACTTATTTCAACATACTATAAATTGAAGGTGAGGTAAAGCTCTGGTTATTTGTATAAAATTTTTCCATGGAGAGAAAATCTAAACTCTTTCGATTTTAGTGTAGTATTTTGTCTCATGGTTCAGATCTTGAGTTGGAAGCCTTTCAATTTACTCTAAGTAAGAAAATCTATCATGATTAGTGTTAGAACCTTTTAATGTCTCTTGAGAAGTTTTATGTAAACTTTACTATGGAAAATGCTGTTAAAAATATGTGGAATCAAGCAACATGTTTCTTGTTTATATATGAAATTTCAAGTCCATATAGTTATTGTATTCATGTCTAACTGGAACCATCATTAAGGATTTTGGACTCTCTTTAAAGGGAAAAATATTGTCTTGAATTTTTGATGTTAATAGAGTTTGGCATCTGGCCCAGGGATTGTGTTATTTTGCTTCAAGCCATATTGAAAGAGGAGCTTGTTAGAAGTGTCGTTGATATCCACGGCTAACTTTATGAAAATTGATTAAAGTGTTTGTCTGACAGCCTGTCCACTTCCCTCCAGAAAATAGAACTAAAAACACAAATCTTATACTGTTTGTCATATATAAACTATTCTTTAGTAAAAATCTATATTCAGTCCAGTTGTACATTCTAGTACCACAGACAAGAGTTGAATCACGTTCTCCCAGGTGCGTCGTGAACATTTCACTATAATGTAGAAAGCCTAGAACTTTCCTGCTAACTCCAGCATTAGGGCAGTGTTCTATTAGACCTCATTTAGGCAAAGGTTTAAAAAGGGGACCTGCTTCAGCACTATAAATTCTTAAGAGAAAATGTAGATTTTAGGTAAGCTGATACTTTTAACATTTGATAATACAGGGACGGATGAATTTAATTACTCTCACCTGGCCAAAGTGACAGGCACTAAAAGTGAAGAAGGGACAGCTAAGCATTTTGATAAAACTTCTCCATGATCTTAGCATCCAGACTTAAAGGGTATTAGGCTAGATAGATGGCTTTTGAGGGGAAAGCAACTTGGGAGATAGATTTTGTGAGAGTATCTTGGGTCATTATCTAGGTCTGCTATACTCAGTGGCCTGCAGCCCAGCCACTTGCACAGTCGGACTGCTGGTATTGATGGGCTCGGCTGTTCCTTTTTGTCAGGCAAAAGTGGTTCGCACCTTGGTGGAATGAAGACTATAGGTCTTGGCATTATCTGATACAGCTGTTTAGGGTGATGGGGCGGAGAGGGAAATACTTACGCGTAGGCACGTGGAATCAGTGATCTGTTAGGGCTTTCTACAGGAGGCTGTCAACAATAGAATATTTAGCCAGTGAAGGCTGGGCATCTACCTCTTAAGCCAGCTAATGAACTTGAGAAATGTCTCTATATATCTGACTTTTAGGAAAAGGCATTAAAAGAAATCTAGGGCTAAATGTATACTCCGGGGCACCCCCAGCATTGGCACTACCTAGAAGATGGTTGGAAAGGAAAATTCCAGGTCCTTGCTGTAGAACTTACAGAATTGTAATCTGCATTTTGACTAGATCTTCAGGTGATTCAGGAAAACCTTTAAGGTTTGAAAAGCGCTGATCTAGGGGATCAACTATCCTTTTGAGGTGACAGAATTGTAGAAGTTTGGAATGTAACAAAAGCCAAAGGGCTCACATTTGAGAAGTGTGCCAACAGCCATAGTCACTTAGGTAGGAGTTAGGCCATTCCCATTATATGTGGACTTTTGGACCATATAGTCTCTGAGGATTTTCTTTCTTTTCTTTTTTTAAATCAATTTATTGTCAGATTGTATGTTGTTTCCATACAACACCCAGTGCTCATCCCAACAAGTGCCCTCCTCAGTGCCTGTCACCCTCTCTCCTCCCTCCCATACCCCCCTCAACCCTCAGTTTGTTCTTAGTATTTAAGAGTCTCTCATGTTTTGTCTCCCTCCCTCTCTGTGGCTTTTTTTTTCCCCCCTTCCCCTCCCCCATGGTTTTCTGCTAGGTCTCTCAAAATCCACCTATGCGTGGAAACCTATGGTATCTGTCTTTCTCTGACTGACTTATTTCACTCAGCATAATACCCTCCAGTTCCATCCACGTTGCTACACATGGCCAGATTTCATTCTGAGGATTTTCTTAACACCAGCATCCAGTGAATAGAAATATAATAGTTCTTAATCAGGGTTTTTAATTTTCCTAGATGTTTTTGTTGTTAGCGGATAATTGAAAATCATCTTTATTTAACTCCTTTTCTGGTAACAAGTATTGAAAATGTTTATAAAAGACTTGGGCGTCTGGGTGTCTCGTCAGTAAAGCTTCTGACTTTGGTTTCAGCTCAGGTCATGAGCTCACGGTTCAAGAGTTTGAGCCCTGCATCTGGCTCTGCACTGCCAGCGCAGAGCCTGCTTGGGATTGTTTTTCTCCCTCTTTCTCTGCCCCTCCCCTGTTCATGATCTCTCTCAAAATAAGTAAGCATTTTTTAAAAAAATGTGTAGGGGCGCCTGGGTGGCTCAGTCGGTTGAGCATCCGATTTCAGCTCAGGTCATGATCTCACTGCTCATCAGTTCAAGCCCTGCATTAGGTTATGTGCTGACAGCTCAAAGCCTGGAGCCTGCTTCAGATTCTGTCTCTCTCTCTCTCTGCCCCTCTGCTGCTCACACTCTCTCTTTCTCTCAAAAATAAATAAACGTTAAAAAAAAAAGAATTTAAAAAAATGTGTACAGATATTTGCTTTGCTGCTTAGTTAAATTTCTATAACCTTCTAAGACAGGTTTGGTTTTGTTTTTAACTTTTTTTGTGCCATTAATTCCTTTGGCAGTCTAATGAATTCTGTGGGCTGCTTCTCAGAATAGTGTTTTAACTATATAATAAAATACAGAGGCCTATAGAGGAAGCCAATAAACAGCATTCTGAAATAATAAATTTGGGATAATCACCAGTATCTAATATCTACAGTGAGTTCAAAATATTGACGATCATCAATGCTATTTTAAGATCTGCCACAACTGTAGTGGACTGTGGAAATATTTTTTATTGCTACGAGTGGCAGAGCTACAGGTACTGCTGATATTAACCAGGCTTTTCTCTCCCACAGTCATAATTAATGGTAATGCTAGATTTCAGGTAAAGCTTAGTGAGAGAGTAAGGATGTTCCTTTTTCCCCCCGCAACTGGGTCATAGTCTTCCAGTTTCATGTTCTAAGATGATTTAATAATACTGGTATTCTAGGACCCTATTTTAATTTTAGTTTATTTCTGTTGGAAGTCTGCAATAGGATTCCTTGTAATTTTTATTTATTCCTTGGTTTGCCTGGTATTCAGAAAATAAATATATTTAGTTCATCCTTGCGGTACAGACTGGAGGTAAAAAGGGAAAGGTTGAGGAGAAAGGATGCCAAATTGAGTGAATGAATGTCCCTGCCTGTAAGTGTAGTTGTTAAAGTACTTTACTTTTATTTCTAGTAAGCCAAGATACATTTTATTGAAGTCCAGTGTGGATTTTAGTAAGTTTTGCATTGTTACTTGTACCTTAAAGTTTGGCAAACACTGAGAAAAGCCCCAATCTTGCCTGATTATGAATTGCCTAGAACTGTCATTTAAAATAGAGATTCTCGGGGCACCTGGGTGGCTCAGCGGGTTGAGTGTCTGACACTGGCTCAGGTCATGATCTCGCAGTTCATGAGTTCAAGCCCCACGTCTGGCTCTGGGCTGACAACTCCGAGCCTGGAGCCTGCTTCGAATTCTGTGTCTCCCTCTCTCTCTGCCCCTCCCCTGCTCATGCTCTGTCTCTGTCTCAAAAATAAATAAACATTAAAAAAATAAAATAGAGATTCTCAGGTCCCTTTCCTGGAGAATGTTTCAGGTGGGCAAAGGGTAAGTCTGTTTTTTTTTTTTTTTTTTTAACAAATTTGCCAGATGGATTCTCATCAGGCAAAACATAGTGAAGCTTAGCTAGATAATACTTTAGTCCACACGCTTCAGTGTACATGTTAGTCATACTGGTCATTACTTTCATGAGAAGGGCTATGTGTTGCCTTTGTTTCCAGAAGATTCTTCACTATAGTAGGATAGCTTTGTAGAAAGGATGAATATTAGACAATTTTCTTTAGGAAAAAGGGGTCTGAATTTTATTTCATCTGGCCCATGAATACAGTGTGTCTGATTTGTTAACTTTTTGTAGGTAGTAATATTCATATAAACAGTAGCTTCTTTAATATATATAACATATCACCTTTGGAAATATAAAATTATGTGAAGAAAGGATAGATACCCAAAGGTGATGGGCCAATTTATGATTATAAAAAAAGCCCATGTGTTCAAGGCGTTGGGTGAAGTAGTTTGCGTATGTATCTACTCTTCGGGAGGCAATTGAATGAACAGTTGAAAAGAACTACCCTGTGAGGGACCTGTTTTGATCCTCATCTTGGAATTGAGGAAACAGAGACTTAATGGAAGCCGAACAATGAGCCCGAGGTCGCAGAGTTGGTGAAAGCCAGATTTTGACTCCACGTAGCTCTGATTCCAAAGTATATAGACTTTGTATGTGGCAGCCAAATCTTTATAACAGTCGGAAATTATGCACCATAATCTATTGTGTGCGTGTACATGTGTGTGCGCGCGCATGCATGCGTACATACTCGCGTGCATTTATGTCATTCTCTGATGTCTGTTTCCCTCGTTTCGTGTTTGCTTCTTGATCCATCTGGCACTCCTCAAGTGTTAAAACTGAGAAGTTTGTTTTTATTTACTTGTTATCTGTTTATATATTATACATTTATTTGTTTATTTGTAATTAATAATGCAGATAATAGACTTGTGTTTCTTTTAAAAGTCACGTTGTCATTTTTTTTAATTTATGAATTTATGACTCTAGGCAATAAAATTATATCCCATTCAGGATCATAGTACTCATTGGAGATAATGATTGAAATAAAAGCAGATCTGATAAAAAATACTATAGCTTGTGGTCTTTTAAGATGACCAGAGCCTGGCAGTGGGTAGATGTCGGTCAGCAGATCCTACTTTAGTACTTGCTGGTTGCCTGCAGCTGCACAGCACTGTGGAGGATGCAAGTAATGTGTCTTCCCCTGCCCTTTGCAGAGTTGTGCCGGGAGGGGAGGACCTCCATACCCCTTGGGAGTGGAACCCATAGTGTGAAAGTGAGCGTGGTTAGCAAAGGGAAAACCAGTAGGCAAGTGGCAGGAGCCACTTCTGCTGCTGGTCTTTGGTCACGTCAGGTAAACTTGTCCCGCTTTGTATTTGGATAGGGGTCTGGAATAAAGGGGAGAAGACACTTCAGCCTTCTAACATTCTGGCTGGCAGTACTGTGGAAAGTGGCCTGAGAATGACAGCGAGTCTGAATTTGTCTGGGTGGTGCACAGAAACTGGTCACTCGTTCTCCTGGGTCTGTAGAGCCCTTTGACTCTCTCCATGCTGTGCAGAAACCTGTCAGGTAACTTGTATGAGGCATCAATGCTGCAGGCAAGAATGGAGGGTGCGGAACAATGGGAGACGGCCTTATTCCTTGAGGTCACAGAAGATGCTGTGGCTCCCACCATTCTCCTCCGCCTCCTGCAGCAGGAATCTGTAACAACTGTCATGTAATGAAACCGGAGCTCTGGAAGGGTCTGTCTGGTCGTTTAAGACCAGTTAAGTAGTTACCCTTCTTCTCTCTTCTTTCTCTGTTTATAGATGAAATGCCATAACACATGTGACCCTCCTTCGCCTCTGCCCTGGCGGCCCCGTCTGGGCTAGAGACTGAAAGACGTGTTTTCCTCATTCTTGTGCACTCCTCATAGCCGGCCATTTGTGAGCCAGCTGTTGTGGGGACAGCAGCTGCAGGGCAAGGAAGCTGAGTGCCAGGCTCTTTTCTAAGGGGAGAATTAGAGCTACTCCCCGACATAGCCCTGGAGGTACCATTGGAGCATCCTGCTGGCCCTTCACATCAATGGGCCATGCAGCTGGGACACCAGTAATAGGAAACCCAACCAAGCTCTGGTAGTTCTTTATTGAGACGTTTGAATATAGCCAGTGTTAGAGTAGAGCATGCCCACCTTAGATCCTTGCTGCTGAGTGCAAGCCGTGAGTCGCATAGTAAAACCCACAGGGGTCCATGCAGCTTTGTTTTCATAGCATCCTGTTACTACTTTTAAATAGTGTAAGTTAATGTTCTGTTGACCAATTCAATACATTGTTAGGACAGAGCAGGCTCTTATTTTCTACCTAACAACAAACATCTTAATTCTTTGCTTTATATATCTGAAGAAAATTCTATTTGAGCACAGATGTTACAATACAGTACTTCGGATAGTTTTGGACTGAATAAAACTTATTTATTGTAAAGGCAATTATAGTCGGCCCTTGAATAACGTAGGTTTGAACTGTGCAAATCCACTTATGTGCAGATTTCTTTCAGTAAATACAGTCGTGTATTTTCTCATGATTTTCTTAACATTTTTTTTTCTCTAGCTTTATTGTAAGAATATTGTATATAATATACAAAATATGCATTAATTGACTGTTTATGTTATTGGTAAGGCTTCTGATCAATAGTAGTCTATTGTAGTTAAGTTTTAGGGGAGTTAAAAAGTTGTATGTAGATTTTTGACTATTTGTGGGGCCAGCACTCCTAACCTCCACATTGTTCAAGGCTCAACTGTTTCAATTTTTTTATCTCAAAAAATGTATATGTTCTCCTGCATTAGTGAAGATAAAATAGGGTAAACTTTCTTTTTAATTTTTTTAATGTTGGTTTATTTTTGAGAGAGAGAGCATGAGCAAGAGAGGGTTAGAGAGAGAGGGAGACACAGAATCCAAAGCTCCAGGCTCAGACTCCAGGCTCTCCGAGTTGTCAGCACAGAGCCTGGTGCGGGGCTCAGACCCACGGACCGACCACAAGATCATGACCTGACCCGAAGTCGGACACTTAACCACCCAGGCACCCACCAAGTAGAGTAAACTTTAACTGAGAGGTTTGACTTAAGGATAAGGTGGGGGGAGTATAAAAAAAAAAAGAGACAAAAAATATATAATTTTTCTTGGATGAATCTTTGCTGATGACTTTGAAAGACAAATGTTTAATGTCCTTAGGTGGTTTGAACCTAGTAGTTCAAATTTGGTCAGTTTTGCTTTAAAATATTATAGCAGTTTCATAAAATCTTTTCATGTTAACTTTCTCAAAGGGTAGAAGGGGTGAAGTGAAAGGGAGTTCCTTATGATTTGACTTCCAACTTGGCATAAAGTTTAAAAAGGATGTTACATGAAGAGCAGGAAGGAAACGATCAGTTCCAATCTGACGGCCCTCTCTGAAGCATTATACGGTGTTGGGGGGGGAGGAGAGTTTAAGGAGGAGAAGTTGGCTTTCAGAGTTGAGATGATTGTGTTAGATCAGCATATATACACTTTTAAGAGTCAATTACGTCCTTGATGGAACTCTCATTTCACTGCCCACAGGGGCTATTTGCTGGAGTTCTATGGAATTAAGACTGTGTAGTATATTGTAGCTAATAATTTGGGTAGATACTTGATTTCAGATCCAAGAAAATGAGGCCCAAGAGAGCTTGAAAAGTGTTTTAGTGTTTTATTTATGACACACACACATTCAAAAACAAATCAATACTTAGCCCAGTGGAATGCTACTAGGTGAAAACTGTTTTGAATAGGAATTGATGTTTACACTTAAGTATGTGAAGTGTAAACTGTTCCATTTTGGACTCTGGAATATGTTTTATGGCTTAATTAACCTTATTTTTTTTCCCTCCCCCTATAGAACTGGCTAGATCCTGCAAAAGAAATAAAGAGACAGCTAAGAAGTGAGTATTTAAATAATCCTACTTCAGAGTTCATCTCTACATCTATTTCTGTCTTCAGTAAAATTCAGAGGAATGTAGACCGGAATACTAAGATAGTGAAAGAATGATCAGCTGTATTCCTATAGGAATTTGAGGAAAGGAGAAGTTGAGAAAACGAACCGTATTTTTCTAGAGCCGTGACTTTATTTCGTACGTGGCTTTAGAAGTCTTCTGGTCCAGAGGTCCTAGACTCCTGGTCCTAAATATTCCCTCATGGTGTCTACCACTGTGAAATAGTATCTGACCTTTTTCCCTGGGGAAAAGAATGAGGCACTGCTTTCTGTAACTTTCACTGTTGATGTAGATTTTCCTCATGGCAACCAGTTACCATTGCTTCGTCTACTTTGTTTTGGAAGTATGTAATTAGTTGAATTAATAGCCTTGTCTCTGGCCCCAGAGGCATAGGCACACTCAGTGTTCATAGATGTACCAGAGTGCAGACTCCAGGGCGGAAAAGCACGGGGAGCCGTCTCTTCTGTCTTCCGCGGTCGCTGCCTTCTCTCCTCCATCGGTCCGCCGTTCAGGGCCGTGCTGTGTGCTCTTTGAGTCTGGGTTTCTAGTCAGTCCGGCTTGGCCCTTCCATTCTCTGTTTGCTGTCATGGCAGACTCCCAAAGTGACTTTCGGGGTTCCCCCCTTCACCAGCTCCATCTCCCTTCACAGGCTCTGGTCTTGCCTGTGCCTGACTTTCGAATATCTGTGCCAGGAAACATCTTCCCCACAGAAAAGTCTCTGATGGAGGATCTGGATACCTGATTGACTTCAGGGTGGGTAGATGACCAAAGCAAAAAAAGGTAGAGAGCCATGAACAGCTGGAATTTTCATGAGATAGGAGAACAGGAGTCTCAGCAGCCCTTCTGGACCAGGCACCCCAGAACCGTTGAGGGAGAACGCGTTTCCCTGAGCGCCAGCCTGCCCACCACCCTGCGTGCTGTTAGCTCTCCTCCCCTGCTTAGTCTTCCTGACATCAACACACCAGAACAAACCTGCACGTTTCCCTTCTGTTCCTCACCGTCTGCCTTCCGTCTCACTTTAGCTACTTCACATTTGTTTTCTTTTTCCCTGAAATTGTTCATCTTTTTGGCAGTTTTCCTATCCTTCCTTCCCTTCTCTGCTCCCATTTGAAATTCCGAGCCTATACCTTATTTTGCCCGTTTCTTCTCCTTGAAGACTCATCTTTTCCTTCTTTAAAAAAAAAAATCTTTGAATAGAACGACCTTCCTGATTTGCCCAGAACAGGGGTCTCTCAGGATGTAGGACTTTTAGTGCTAAAACTCAAACAGCCCCAAGTAACCTGGAATGGTTGGTCACCCTATCTTTTGACTTTTATCCCTGGCTTTCCAGCAGCCCTCCTCTCCCTCCCCTCTGCTCTTTCCCCTTGCATTTATTATCTGGGTGTTCCCTCTGTTTATACTTCATAATGGAAAAGGTGGGGGGGGGGGAAGAAAAGGAATAATTAGACACAGAAACATTATGCCTACAGTTTCTTCCATAGTGTATCTGAGAGCCTTGGAATGTTTCCCTTGTCTTTTGTACAGTTGTTCTCACAGCTGTAGAGTGCATGAATTCAGGAAGGTACGGACGCTTGGTTCTGAACCAGGCCTGCCAAGTGACCCAAACCATGGAGAGAACAGGATAACCTCTGAAACATGATTGATGTTCCATTGAGTTTTTTCCTATGCTTTTGTTTTGGCTTTGGTTTGATTGTGTTTGTATGCCGCTCGTTTCAGAGCCATGGAGACTCCCAAGTTTTGAAGGGCAAGACTCTTGCTGATTATGAATCATGGTCTTGTGTTTTGATTATTTGTGAAGTTTTTTTTAGAGTTATTTTAGGACTTTTGGCCTTGTGGTTTGGCAAGAGGAATAACAGTAACAAGTAGGGTCTGGCCTTCTCAGATGACTGGAGATTGTTTCTAAATGGAATCTGTCCTGTCCTGATGGTGACAGTAGGCTGAAAACATGATGTCTTAGCTGTCACCTTTACCTCTTCCTTTCTGCTTGTGTGAAAATGGACAAAGAACTGCATGTTGTAGCTTCACCCAGCCAATGCTAGGCTTTTATTGTTACTTTTCAGTTAATAGGCAATTAGCAAAAGTAAACATTAATCTTTTTTCAGTTATTTTTGAAAACTGACAGCCTGTTGGTTCCTGTTTAAAATTTGCCTTAAAATCTTCTTCATATGTATTCAAATAGGACTATATATCTGAGGCCTGTGTGTAATTGCTATATAAATGGTCCATAGATTGTTCATATATAACTAGGTAAAAATTGTAATAGTGTGTGTGTGTGTGTATATATATATATATATATATATTTATTTATTTATGCATTTATTTTCTGTTTTTATTTAAGTAGGGTTCACAGTCAGCAGAGCCCACTGTGGGGGTGAACTCATGACCCTGACATCAGGACCTGAGCTGAGATCAAGAGTCAGACACTTAACCAACTGAGCCATCCAGGCACCCCAAAATTATGATGATGTTTAATTCACAGTTTAGCATTATTTTTTTTAGGTTTATTTATTTATTTTTCAGAGAGCAGGTGAACCTGAGCAGGAGAGGGGTGGAAGGAGAGAAGAGAATCTTAAGCAGAATCCACGCTCTGCACAGAGCCCCACTCAGGGCTTGATCCCGCAGTTGTGGGATCATGACCTGAACCGAAATCAAGAGTTGGGCACTCAACTGACTGAGTCACCCAGGGGCCCCTAAAGTTTAGCGTTATTAGTGCTAAAATATAGGTGTTCTATTAGAAACGCATCCCTGTAGTTCCTATTCAGACAAGCATGTGCTCACGTTAATACCTGGAAAACAAAAAACAAAGATCCATTAAGAACTGATAATCTGTGGTGACTTAGTTGGATTGTGGATTAGCAGTCCCCTTGGAGAAGTGCATGTTCGTGCCCAGCATGGCACTGTACGACAGGGAAGTCTCACTCTTCAGGAAAGTCCCGTCTCCCATTTATGGTGTTTTGTTTTGTTTTATTTATTTAAAGATTTTTTTTTTTAATATTTTTTATTTTTCAAGAGAGAGGGAGCAGGTGTGCAAGCAGGGGAGGGGCAGAGAGAGGGGGACAGAGGATCCGAACCCGGCTCCACACTGACAGCAGCGAGCCCGATGTAGTGCTTGAACCCACCAACTGTGAGATCATGACCTGAGCCGAAGTCGGACGCTCAACCCGCTGAGCCACCCAGGCACTGCTGTGGTTTTTTAAATGTGTGGCACAGAACTGAAATGCAGGATTGGCTTTTGTGGTAGAATAGCGAACCTAAATCCAGTACAGGTGCATGTGTGTTCTTAGCAGCTATTCCACATGTACTCGCTGACTTTTTTTTTTTTTTTTTTTTTTAGTGTTTGTTTTTGAGAGAGAGAGACAGAACGTTAGCACGGGAGGGTCAGAGAGAGAGGGAGACACAGAATGTGAAGCAGGCTCCAGGCTCTGAGCTGTCAGCACAGAGCCCGATGTGGGGCTTGAACTCACAAACAGTGAGATCATAACCTGAGCTGAAGTTGGACGCCCATTCGACTGAGCCATCCAGGCGCCCCTCATTGACTTTTGAGTGAGAGAAAAGTTAGAGTACTCATGGTGAGAAGAGAACCAAATGACGTGCTGGGAAAGATCGTGGGATTCAGTAACGTTTTCTTCAAGTCCCCGAAGTAAAGCAGCCATGGGGCCTTCCAGTGTGGATGGAAAGGAATGACATGCACGCACTTTCGTTTCTGTTTAGAAAGAGTAGGAACTTTGAGCATAACCCTGAATGCTGGCTAGTGGAATTATTTGGATCCATTTAGGAAATAATTCTTGCCCTTTGCCCAGAGTTGTGTGTTTCTTTCTTTCTCTTTAAAGCCATCCAAAGCATGGCATATCAAACATTGGTTAAGTGTTAATGCACAGATAGCAATGTTTTAACTTCCAGTAAGTCATTTCCGACATGGTCGCTGTATTCATTCTTTGTGGTGCAGTGTGGCCAAGCATATGTTCTGTAGGAGCATACTTACACCCGCTCTGTAAACCCTAGGAATAATTTTGTTGGCCTAAGGTATTGTGATGTTTGGGGTGCCTGGGTGGCTCAGTTGGTTGAGTGTCCGACTCTGGATTTCAGCTTAGGTCATGATTTATAGGTGAGTTCGAGCCCTGCATTGGGCTCTGTGCTGATAGTGTGGGCCTGCTTGGGATTCACTCTCCCTGTCTCTGACTCACTCACTCTCTCTCAAAATAAATAAATAAACATTTATTAAAATGTATTGTGTGGGCACCTAAGTAGCTCAGTTGGTTGAGTGTCCGACTTTTGGTTCTGGATCAGGTCCATGATCTTATGGTTTGTGGGTTTGAGCCCCACAATGGGCTCTGCACTGACAGAGCAGAGCCTGCTTGGGATTCTCCCTCTCTCTGTGCCCCTCCCCTGCTTGCATACTCTCCATTTCCCTCAAAATAAATAAACTTTAAAAAAGAAAGTATCATGATGTTTTACTACTCTCTTCCTTCTTTGAGATTTCTTTATGGGCTTAATAGACCATTAATTATTTCTTGAATACCTACAGTGATCAACGGATCATTACCTCTCTTTTCTCAACAATGTACAAGTCCTAAAATACCTTTTTTTTCCTCTTTAAATAGTAGGACATATTTGGCATCCAGAGAGTCTATGGTTAAAATAAATCTTATTTCAAAATGATTACATATAGGTTATATTGAAATTTTTGCATATCGCCATACAAAACATTTGAATATTAGTAAATGTTTATTTTAAAAAAAGTGAATCTGTTATTCTTTCAGAGTGGGTTATTTATATAATTTTTATTTTTCATTTTGTTTTTGTGAATAGTTTTCATAAAATCAAAACATGAAATTCTCTAATCTGATGTATAGTGGGACTAGTATGTACTGTTTGAATATTAACCTTTAATTTTTATCAAAATAAGTGCACATTCTGCCGGTTGGGTAAATACCCATATTTAATAATTACAGATCTTCCTTGGCTGTTTACCTTTAATGTGAAGTTTTATCCTCCTGATCCTTCTCAGTTGACTGAAGATATCACCAGGTACTTTATACTTACATTTTAAAACAAAATTTTACTTACAGCTCTCATTTATTTCTGTGCAGTAGGAGAATAATGGTAATTTCAGGATTAAAGCCAAAATATTTTTTCATAAGTTGACTTAGAATGTTCCTTGGAAATGACTGTCCTCTCAAATAGTTGGAAATGTTTCTAGTTTCAAAAATTTTATTCACTTTTCTTTAAATTCTCCATTGATAGTTGAATAATAGAATATTAAAAAAATTATATTGCTGGCAACTTTGTTTCTTATGTTACACTTTTAAAAATCATCGATATTTAATATTTCACGTTAATACTAAAATGGTTTTTGTTGTATAATCCTTGTGTACCTGTGTCCTAGTCTCATATCACAAAGGTGATATAGGGTAGAAAAACGAAATTGTTTTAAAAAGCCAATTACTCTATATTTTGGGGGGCCCCGTACTTCAAAGGTGGAAAAAAAAACCTAATAAGGTAGGCTTTCTTAGTCAATAGCTGTTTCATTTCTGTCTCCTTTGAGACTCTCTGGGGCATACAAACATATGCTTAAGTTGCAAATAAAAGATTCAGTTGAGAAGCAAGAGAGCATTTACTGATCCTGAGAGGGACCGAGTGTTTGAATAGTAACCAAGGAGCATTTGAGTCCACAAGTGCCTTGGTGTATTAGCCTTATTCAGCCAGATTACCAGTGATAGGACTTATTAGCTTTGGTAAGAATAAGTGCATACATTGCATGACCAAGGAGAACTGTGCTCAGAATATACTTTCTGAAAACCCAGAGGTCTTACCGAAAGGTTCTGCTTTTGATTCCTGTGGTTCCTGTGCCCTTGATGCTTTCTGCTAGGCCAGTTTTGTCAGACTTTAGGTTGTGTTGGTGCTTAAAAGTGCATGATACCCACGTGAAATAGAAATGATGGAGATTTCTTTCCAAGACAGTAAATAACAAACCTGTCCCTACCAACCCCCCCTTTGCTACTCGTTGCTAAACTGGGTCTTATGATACTAAGTAGACTGTGGTTTAATTAACTTCAGCTAGTGAATCATAAAGATTGGCTTTTGTAACTGCACCATGGGCTGCTTTGGAGCATAAAACCGGATAGGCTGGTGTGCTCTGGATACACAGCCTTGCCACAGGAATGCCTTTGAGCACTGCATTTGGGGCTGTGACCCATCACCCTCTCTCTACATACACTTCTTGTAGTAATTTGTTCGGGAGATGATAATCCTGATAATTGCAGCTTATGGCATCGGTAAGTGCTTTGGTTTTTCTTTTAAATGGGGCTTGAACAGTCTCGCTGTGTGCGGTGAGAGAAAGGAGGTGGTTTGGTGAGCTAAACACTAAAAGCCTCGGCAGGCAGCCTGACACCAGCTACCTGCTTGTACTGGTGGTCTAACTCTCGTGACTGCAATCTTCACTGCGACTTGAGTGAAAATTTAAGAAGAGGTGGCTTTTGAGGAGTGCAAGAGTAGTGTTTGCAGAAGCGTCGAAGTGTTCAGAACAGAGTTTGAAGAATGCTGGCTCCCGCAGTGTGAAGAAGACGGACCTGGGAAATTCAGGAATCTGTTGGAGTTTTCATTGGAAATTTTTGGGCTTTTGACTTTTCTTTGAAAACAGGACCAATGGGAAGAGTCGAGACTATAATGTCAAAAGGAGCAACAAGATCTTAGTAGTAGGTGGAGTCTGTGTGTTTAGGTCTTCAGAGTGCCACAAAGTGTGGAGAACTGGCGCTGTTCGTGTTCAGACTTAGAGAATCGGAGGATACCCTGGAATCGTAGTTTAAAATAGACTTTTCTAAAGTAATGCAGTTCTCCTTGTGGTGTTCCGGGGACTAAAAGAACGTAATCCTCCTTAGAGAGCTCCCGCGGTGCATAAAAATATTCAGACCGCAGTGCCAGAGAGATGGCTTCCATTCTCTCAGAAGATTATGGAGCACTTGCTGCGTGGCAAGTACTTGGCTAACTGTGCCCCACGCTTGGCGAAGAGAAAAAGTGGCCAGCTGCTAATGGGAATGGCAGTGTTGAAAATGTCTTCAAGAGTGAGGGGATGTTCAGTTCGGAGAGGTTGATGGTAATATTATTAGCAAGTAGTTAAATTCAGGAGTAGAAATCAGGTTTTCAAATGTCAGCTATGGAGCCAGTAGTGTCCCCCACTCCAGATCCTCCTAGAATGTAAATAACATGGTTCTTCATGTCATTTAGTGGAAATAGGAACTTTTATAGTTAACTGTAGTAAAACCACTTGAAACATTGAATAAGGACTATTCTAATAATAACATAAATGATGATGATGATGATTATGGTTATTAGTTATTGATTCCTAGGTAACATGCAATGTTTTATTTATGTTATCTAATTCCTACCCTCTCCTTCAGAGGGAGGAAGAATTACTCGTTGGACAAGTGGAGAATTAGCCTTAGACAAGTAAATTAACTAGCTCGAGGTAGCACAGAGTCAGCTGTGCCTGGCCCTGAAGTTCATGCTTTTTCTATTATAAATTGAACTGTTCTTTAGATGGAGCAAGTGTAAGGGCTTTAAAGACTGACTGACACTTGTTTAAGGCGTCTCAGGAAAAGAAGAAATTACTGTGAAAAGGCTAGGAAGGATAAGGGGTGGGTGACCTTAGGTCACATAAGACATTGCCTATATCATCTGTTTGTTTTCAGAGGAATATCGGGACTCTAGGATTATTAGTACTGCAGTCCTAACTGATTTTCTTCCCCGGCCCTTTTCTCCCCCTTGCTCCTCACAGATACTTCTTGTGCCTTCAACTCCGGCAGGACATTGCCTCTGGCCGCCTGCCCTGCTCTTTTGTGACTCATGCCCTCCTGGGATCTTACACACTGCAGGCTGAACTTGGGGACTATGACCCAGAAGAGCATGGCAGCAGTGACCTCAGTGACTTCCAGTTTGCCCCCACACAGACGAAGGAACTGGAAGAGAAGGTGGCAGAGCTGCATAAAACCCACAGGTCTGGTGACTTGCTTACTGGAGTGAGAATAGCCGGGGGGGAGGTTTAAGTAGCTTCTCTCCTGACACTTGGCTAGACATTTGAGCATGGTTTATGGGATTAGCTAGTTTTTCCTTTCGGAACCTTACCTAGTGTTAATCAAGACAACCTGTAGCCTTGAGATATCCTTTCATTATGTTCACAACTATAATATGAAAATCAGTGCTCATGATCCTGAATGTTTTCATTTATTGGAAAAAGTTACTTCTCCCTATGCATATATATGCATGTGAGGCAAACACACTTACATACTTGTTTGGGCATTTAGTATGTATTTCTTCTGCCCACCCCACCCCCCTTTTTTTTATTTTAGAGCGGGGAAAAGGGGCAGAGAAGGGGTGAAAGAAAAACTCTTAAGCAGGCTCCATGCTCAGTGTACAGCCCAGTGCGGGGCTCACTTCCACAACCCTGGAGTCATGGCCTGAGCGAAAATCAAGAGTTGGACTCTCAACCAACTGAGCCACCCAAGCGCCCTCTCCCTTTTGTTTTTATCTGATAAAGCTAGAGAGCTAGGCTTCGGGGTTTGAAACAGAAATGTAGGTAGTGATGGACGTGGAATATATAGGCGGTTTCTCTGTCCACAGAAGATAGACCTTTGGTTTTAGTAGCTAAGCTGTACTGATTTACTTAGTACCATATTAAATACCATATTACACTTCGAGAACTTTTATATCTTTGTGAAAATTGAATGTGCTTTTAGCACAAGTTGACGAACTCTCGCTACAAAATTATAAATATTATTTGCCCCATATTGCACAGTTGAAATTTTATAAGAATTCCACAGAAATGTTTGGAAAGGAACTTTGAGAGATTAGAAGTTTTTAAACAGGCCACATTCATTGACTTTTTTGTAAAAAAAAAAAAAAAAAAAAAAAAAAAAATTTCTTATATTAACTTTATTCCAGTTCTACTCAATAGGTATTTATTGTATAATTCGAATTTGAAATATCAGGTGTTGAAATTCTAAGGGGAATATGAAGGTGAACAAGACATGGTCCTGTTCTGTTAGAGCCTAAAATTTGTTGGCTTGTGAATAGAGACAGGAACAGAAATACGGACAGGGTGTGATATGGGTTATCTACCATAGATGTGAAGTCAAATACAGGTACTTCTGATCTGTGTTGTGATCAGTCCTGGCGAAACAAAATTAAGGGGCGGGAAGTAAGAATTTGCCTTTCTCAGAAAGAGGAAATCACTTTTTTATTCTCATGGAATTTATGTTGCACCTATCTCCCCAGTGGGAAAAACATCGAAAACAATTTTCTGAGATAAAAACGGTAATGGAGTAGAGGATCCTATGAGGAAAATGCTAGAGGCTGAGAGTTGAGCCTTCGTACCTGTTTCCTGCTTGTCTGCAAATTGTGCGGGGTTGACTGGCTCCCCCTAAATGCTCCGAGCTCATACGCTCCTTTCCTCTCTGGGCCACGTTTGCTTAGCATCTGCCAAAAAAATAATGTTTTCTTTTGATTCTCAGGGGCTTATCTCCAGCACAAGCTGATTCTCAGTTCTTAGAAAATGCAAAGAGGCTCTCCATGTATGGCGTTGACCTGCATCATGCCAAGGTACTGTCAGTGTCATGGGAAGTGACATCTCTCCAGTCTGTTGACAGTTTTGAGAGGACTGCAGTTTCAGAGTGGCCTCGCTCACTTTTAGGAAAAGGCTGTTCACCCTCACCCAAGGGTCTCTATAACATTTCTTTAGTGACTAACTGCAGGGGTTTATGCTTGCGGAAAGGAGCATTCATTCTCTCCCCTGCCCCCTTACTTCTTTTCTCAATCTTTTCAGGTAATACCCTGTCATATGTAGTTAACCTTGAGACTCAGGTTAGCCATCTTTACCCCTTGTCCTGGTTTCTTCTGCATCCCAGCTTTTTGCTGTGCCAAGCGAAGTCTCTCTCCCAGCCCCTTCTCCCACCTCTGTCTTGGGAGTGGAGAGAAGATCCTCACAACCACGAAAGGACAAAAGCAGTCCATACTGGGACCGCTTTTGAAAAGCCCTCTGGATTCTAATGAAGGAGCCTGGGGGTCAGGCTCCTCTCTGCACGCCTGTTTCGTACTGCTTGTAAGAGAGAAGAGACTGGCCCAGGCCCCAGGGGATGTGACCCCCGGAGCCTAATCGGAGAGGTGGGAGGAGGGTGGAATGATGGACTAGGCGATGGGAGAAAGGGTTTGGGCTGGGAGGAGGCCACTAATAAGCATCACGTGCTTCCCGATCCTACTTCAGATGATCACATAGTGAGGAGAGTCCAGGAGGAGAGTGAGAGGTAAGGTGCAAGGCAGGTGTGGTTTTGAAAAATGTGCCCAGAGTCTACATGCGGAGGGAACCAGTGCTTCCCTAGAGGGAGCCTAGGAACCTCAGATTTTATGCCTGGAGAAATCTCTTGGAAAAGCCCTCCGCCCAAAGATCCCTTCCCTCCCCGGGCTCAGGTTAATCACTGCTGCTTCGCACTTGCATGGAACTTCATGTTCGCACTGCACTCTTTGTCCTCCGTGGCTTCCTTTATTCAGCTGTTTTTCCTGGTTACAAAAGAGGTACATATACATCATAGAAAATAGAAACAGAAGGAAAAAACCCACTGAACTCTCTTTATCTGGGAATAGGCACTATTGCTTTTTTGATACATTTGCGTGTTTTCTTTTAAAAAACCGTCTCTGAGCATTAGAACTCACATGCATTTTTTTTTTCAGTAGGATCACACTACAGGTATTGGTTTGTGAGTTTGTTGTTGTTTTGTTTTGTTGCTTGCTTTGATGGAAGATTTTTCCCTGTCAGTAAACAGTCTCTGACATCATCGTTTTTAACTGATAGGTGCTGTGCCTTTAATTCTTAAAAGTACTTCCATGTACTTTTTTAAGATTTAAGATTTGAACATTTTTATTTCACAACTGCATACAACAGTGCAGAGAATGACTTGCTTGAGCCACAAATTCTTAAGCATTCCCATATCTGCCTGATTTCTTCTGGTAAGTTCTAGGAGGTGAGATGGGACTTCCTACCATTTGCATGTTTTTCAGCTCGTTTCTCTCTGTGATGGAGACAGGCTGGGTCAGCCGAGAAGCACAAACCAGGGAGGCAGGAGAGGGCGGGTTTGGGACCAAAAAGATCTCAGGTCTCTCCCTTTCTAAACCCTGTTACTCTGGCCGCATGTGAATCAATTCGTTGATCACTGGTTAGAAACCAATTCTTAGATGGCAATACTGAAAGGTTTCACGGTTCTTGTTTTTAAAGTTGTACCTTAGAGCAGAAAAGCTGTGGGCTCTATTTAAGCTTAGTTTCTATTCGTGCTGCGCGGTTAGAAGCAGATTGCTTTTTGAAAAAATTCAGAGTAACATTCATTTATTCATCCTGTTTGTCACCTGACAGACCCAGATAATATTTCATAAGGAAAATATTGGTAGGTTGTTGCAAAGAAAGTCTATAGCAACTTAAAAAAACTTTGCATGATGATTCATCTTTCATTGTCTTGATCATATTTAAATACATTTTTAAAAAATTTTTTCTAAGCGCTTTTAATGGCACACTCCTATTAGGACAGGCGGAAGAGTGCTGAATGGAAGGACTCTTGATACACAGGTACAGGGGAACCCCAAGATGACTGTGATGCTCTGAGCTCGTACCAGCTACTCCCCCACCTTCTCTGGGTCTGAAGGGGTGAGGGCAGAGAGTGGTTGCCAGAACCCAGGAGAGGTCTGTGTGTGGAGAACACTGTCTATAGGGGAACAGTGTTGTCACAGGGACACCTCGCTGACCTCCCTTCCCTCTCTCCTCTCTCTCATCTTCTGCGAGAACTTTCCGTAGGCTGACCCCATTTAGAAGACCCAGGGCGTGGGATCCTGTTGCTACCCATATGTGGCAGCTTCCTGAATGGGGAGTGAACAAGGGACAGAAGGTGCCCTTTTTGATTAGTTTATTTTTCTGACTTTGTTGCTGAATGGCAGAACTCAAATATGGAGGACCAAGGCATGCCTTTTCCCTTTCACTTGTTTGTTATTCTTTATCTGTGATTTGTATTCACACAGATCCTGAGCATTCTGAAGCAGTGTGGGGAACAATTGAAAATGAACCAAATTACTCGGTTCCAGATTGTGTTTATTCTTAAGTCTGATAAAATAGCTTCAGTGTCCTGTCTAAAGATTGCTTCAGACTAGAGATGACTTCGTTCAATGTTTCAAGTCTTTGTTGCCTCCTTTCTTGTGCTGAGAACATGCTTTCTTGGGCAGTCTTCTGGCTTGCTCCCTGTGGCCATGGCCAGTGAGGTTTTTGGCAAATCCAACATTTCTGTCTGGCGCCAAGTTGCTTGGGCACCTGTGCCTGATTCATCCCAGCTTTTTTCTCTGTTCCTAGAGAGAATCGGGGTTGCCAGATTTGGGTGAATAAAGCACCCTATAGATTAGATTTTTTAAACCTGGTGGGATTATTGAATATAATTTTACGTGTATATGTGAATTATTCAAGTATGGCCGCAGAGAAAGCAATTGGCATGTTACTTAGTACTACACTTCTCTTTTTAAAAAAATTTTTTTTTAACGTTTATTTTATTTTTGAGAGACATAGAGACGGAGTGTGAGCAAGGGAAGGGCAGAGAGAGAGGGAGACACAGAATCCGAAGCAGGCTCCGGGCTCTGAGCCATCAGCACAGAGCCCGACGCAGGACTCGAACCCACAGATGTGAGATCATGACCTGAGCCGAAGTCAGCTGCTTAACCGACTGAGCCACCCAGGCGCCCTACACTTCTCTTTTTTAACAAGTAACAGGATTTGTTGTCAATGATTCAGTAACAAGACAGTTGAAATGTTACAGTCTCATTGAATTGAGACTTAGATTAAATACGGTGTTTGTTTCAGCAGGCTCAGTGAGAATTTTTTCCATATCATAAATGATTTCTGAAAATGTGAATCTTTCTGAATAATATTCTTCAATTTTATATATCTTGAATGTGATCCAGTTCTTCCCTTGAAAGTCAAGCAAGGATCTGTGTGTTTTGAGTATTGGGTCCTCAATATTACTTGTGAGGAGACACTAACTTTTATCTTGGTAAATTTACTTGGTTTTTAAAAATCCTTTAGGCTTGTGATTATTCTAGATTGTCATCTATTCCAAGGTAACATGCTGGGGAGAGAAAACAGTCTGAATAAATTCAGGACTAGTCTGCAGTCCGTTGAAATATGCCAGCCTTGGGAATACTAGACTGGGGACTGGATGTCAGCACTCTGAGTTATTGAAAAACTACTTGGAAAAAATTCAGAGACTCTAGCAGGGAGCCTTGAAGAGAAATCTTCTGAGAGGGATTGGTGTTTTGCCGAATAGAGGTATAATTTTAACAGCCATTGGCTAGCATAGCCCATCTGAAATAAATTTGCCTGATGTAAACTGGGCTGACAGACTGCCCCAAGGGCTGGGGAAAACCCCCTCTCTTCAGGGCTTCTGAATGTCTAAATCGAGTTCTCTTTCCCTTTTCCCCCGTTAGCTCTTGTAGGCAAGCTTGGGAACACAGAAGCTCACCTTTTAGAGAATATCGTGTCCTGCAGTCAGGTGGCTGTGACTCTTTGGCATCAAATTTTGATCCCAGGAGATAAGAGATTGAAGATGTGTTGCGAGTCCTACAGTTTCTATTAACTCATGTACTGTCACTGAGCTTTCATTACCAACCTGTTAAATTGGCCTTCCTGGCGGTGGTTTAAGGAGGGGGAGGAGGGATGATGGGCTTCCTGACCTGTGTAACTTGGACAACTCTAACCATAGTCAAATGGCTTCTACTTGGCAGGACTCGGAAGGCGTGGACATCAAGCTGGGTGTGTGCGCTAACGGACTTCTCATTTACAAAGACAGACTGAGAATCAATCGTTTTGCTTGGCCGAAAATCTTGAAAATTTCCTATAAGCGCAGTAACTTCTACATTAAAGTTAGGCCAGCAGAGGTAAGCCCTGTCACATAGGCCTGGTCAGTGTTCTTTATGGCTGTGAGCTGACTGCATTTCCACCCCTCCCCCCACACACTGAATTTTAATAAAATGCACTGTTCTTATTGTTTCATGGCAAAAAAGATCAGAGTTCTTAACGCTTAACCTGCATGTATATCCATGTTGCTAAAAAAGTAAGTATAAGCCACACCTTTCAGAGAAAAGAAATAGTAGCAAGTGCCTGCCACATAGTGGGGGCCTGTTTGTTGTCGTCGAATCAGCTAAGTGATAAGGTGGTGGAATGGGTTGTGGACATTGGTTAAAGTCAGCAGTTATACTTGGTTTTCACAGACACTGATATTGAGGTCTATGAAAAATCCATTTTGTATAATCATACTGGATATACTAGAATCTCCTTTTTTTAAGAAGAATTACCCCTTATGGAAACATCTGAATTCATGTTTTCAGTAACTTCTAATCAACTCCTTTATCTTACTGATTTACCTTATTGATTTATTCTAGCTCGAACAATTTGAGAGCACCATTGGATTCAAACTGCCAAATCATCGGGCAGCAAAAAGGCTATGGAAAGTGTGCGTGGAACATCATACTTTCTACAGGTAATTTTAATGATACAGATTAGGATTAGCGAGAACATCTGCCTGTACGTATTAAGCGGTGGTTGTGGATACAGGGGCAGGTGCGGCAACACTCTGTTTTATGATTCTTTGCTTCTCCTCGGTGTCAGATCTCCTTGGCCGTGCCCTGTTGTCACTCAGAACTGATCCACGTCTCTGGCGGTCCCACACTCCACTTTCTGACCACAAATGCCTTCCCTTCTACAAGTGCATTCTTCAAACCCAACTGCCATTCCTCTTGCCATCATCATTCATCATAGGCTTCATTTTGTTGTTCGTCGCAGCTGTCTCCTGTTTAATTTCTTTCCCCAACCAGCCAAAACCCTAGGGTCTGTCCCTTCGCTACTTTGTCAGGATGTTCTAACCACTTGACCTTTGTGCCCATCAGCCCGCCAGAGTGCTGGTCTTTGTGTCTCGACCTCCCCACTCCTGTGCCAGTGCTGTTGAGTGCTGCTTTAAATAGCACAACTGTCCCGGTGGACACACTCACTCTTTGTAAGAGAAAATTGCACAACTCCAGATTAGTGACATTACAGATAGATTATTTCTTGGGTCAGCTGGACCCTCAGAGTTACCAGGCAGTACTTTTACTTCCTTTCCTATTAAAATATGCATGGTCTTCTTGAACCGCTGGGAACCCCGGCCTCTCTGCTCAGATGCCCTCCGTTGGGTGAGGCACTGATTATAGAAGCTGTGGTCATGAGCATTCTCGGTTTTTTGTACCTTCTGTTTTTCCTCTTTAGCCCCAGATTATGTAGCTTTCCTGTCTTCCTCTTGTTCACTCTTTGCCTCCTATCCTGTCTTAAGGAAAAAAATAGTCATTCCCTATGGAAGTCTTGATCCTTCATTTGATTTTTCACATAGGATCGTGCTTAGTATGTTATGCATCTCAAAGGTACGAGTGCCTTTGACTTCTTCTTTGGCCAGCAAGCGTGTCCATATCTTGTTCCTTTAAAGACCAAAACAGACAAGTGAGACAACCAGGTCTCCTTAGACCTTGTAGCTGTCTTCAGCTTGGGTCCCATCTCCTTTGTATTTCTTCAAGGGCATATTTCTACATTACTCCTCTTCTTCTTCTTTTAAATTTGTGTTTATTTTTGCGAGTGCACAAGTGGGGAAGGGACAGAGAGGGGGGCGGAAACAGAGGATTTGAAGTAGGCCCTGCATTGATAGCAGAGAGCCTGACATGGGGCTCGAACTCGCGAACTGGGAGATCATGATCTGAGCCAAAGTCCACCACTTAACTGACTGAGCCACCCAGGCGCCCCTCTATGATATTCTTCTTAGCAAAGAGTACTTTGCTGATCATTTTCTCCCATTTCCTCAGTCCTGTTCTTGTAGTCTATAGAGCTACGTGTCTAGACCCTTCATCTTTACGGTTTTTGGTTTGGACTCTTGCTTTGCTACTCCTGTCCTACCACACACTTGGTGTGTGACTGTGGGAAGGTTACTTCACCTGAGTTTCACTTTCATCATCTCTGTGATGGTAATAATAGTCCTTACCTTATAGGGTTGCTTTAAAAAGTCAGAAAACCCACATGGAACACACGTAGAACTATTTCTGGTATGTAATAATGTTTATCATCATCATCACCATCATTATCATCATTAGTCTTAGTTTGGTACCACAGTGCGCTGTTTTTAAGGTGAATTATTAACTGGTATGAGTGACTCTTTCAAGTTAAATAGAGCAGTCTCGAAAACAGATATGTGTCAAACAGACTCATTTTAGAGAACTGTAACTCATAAAATATACTTGAGTCCATCTGACATAGTTACACTGGTTATATAAATCTTTGAAAAGTTTATAATTCCTCCTGGTAGCCATGACAAATTTCTACTCAAGACAACCGGAATCTGCCTCAAATAAAACTAGTAGATGACATTAATGAGCTAAATGACACAGTCAAGGCAGGACACATAGGCTTCCCTGACAAGTATGATAATGGAACAGTAATTATCTTAGAAATGACAAGTGCTACATTCATCGAGCGTATATTGTCATCAGACACAGAACCGCTTGTTTTACATTGCGCCATGTCCTTTATTCCTCACCCCCCACGGAGGAAGTGGTTCAGAGGTGGGTCTCCATTCAGGAGCACAGGGGCCAGGCCCCTGCACGGAGCTGGGGACCTGGCTCTGTGATTCCAGAGCCCACGCTGGTCACCTCTGTGCTGGCCCTTTTTCCGGTATTCTTCTTTTTTATTTATTTGTTTATTTTTTTAATGTTTATTTTTAAGAGAGAACATGTATGCAAGGGAGGGGCGGGGGGGGGCGGGAGACAGAAGATCCAAAGCAGGTTCCGTGCTGACAGCAAAGAGCCCAACGTGGGGCTCAAACTCATGAACTGTGAGATCGTGGTTCAAAGTCAGACACCTAACCCACTGAGCCATCCAGACACCCCACTCTGGTATTCTTCCAGCAGGCATTTCTGAGATGTCTATTAGCTGTGCAACACCTCGGGTCCCTCCATTTTTGCTAACATATGACTCCAATTTAAAAGTAGACCAATTCACTCCTGCAAACTTTGTAGGTAATGGTTAACAAAAGCATTTTTGTGTCTTTAAACCTTATCTAATTTTGCTTACAAATGATAGGAAGCAATGTATCTAAAACAGGGCAAATCATAATTTGCCTATAGAGTGCTTTGAGTCAAATCTGGATTTTGTTCTGTTTTAGTTTAATCACAAACGATGCAAATAATTTCTTTAGAAAACTAATATGACTTCAGATAGAAGGCATTAAAAAAAGCAGATCTTTCTATTGATTGATAGCCACTCAGCCAGACTCATATTGGTCGAACAAGAACATGATAAAAAAGCAGCTATTCTTCCTTGGGTGTTTGATGGAGCCTATCAGTATTCTAAGTGCTGGACATAGATTAAGGCTTTTAATATGTTCAACATTGTTGTAATCTTCACTTTACATTTGAAAAAACTAAGAAGCAGACAAGTTAAGAAACATGACTGTGACACATGACTGTGTCCCTATAGATAGTCACGGGTGGAGATGGAAATCGGAGCCAGGCCCTGTGGCTCACAGTGCTGTAAGTGTACCCACTCTGCCGTACTTCCTGATTGTATTTACAGTAAATGTGCTTCCTTCTTTTTTTTTTTTCCTCAGTGCTTTTTTTTGTTGTTGGTGGTAGAGGCATGTAAACAAGATTAGCACAGGGTTCTTTCAGCTTGGCATTAAACTGTCATTTAAACTTGGCATTGTAGATCCAGACTAATTCTAAGTGAATTGGTGTCATCAGCTGCTTCCTATAGAGAGCTTGGTTATTAAATGTATGATTGACTTCAGTAACTGATATGTGGGTTTTTCTTAAAATTTCTTTTATTTTTCATAGGTAAAAAACATTAATACTTGATTTATAATGGGAGGATTTTTTATAAAATTGTTACTATGATGGTTGAGCAGTAAAATAAGTGAAAGTTAATTTCTTTTGTGATGTGTCATTAGGTCATCTTGCTCAGGACCTTTGAAGCTATAGAATAATTCATTCCATATCTATAGCTTTTAAATTCCCAAAAGTGAAATCATGTCCTATAGTGATTTATTTAAATTCAAGTTAGTTAACATACACTATAGTATTGGTTTCAGGAGTAGAACCCAGTGATTCATCACTTACATATAACATCTAGTGCTCATCCCAACAAGTGCCCTCCTTAAAGTCCATCACCCTTTTAGCCCCGCCTCCCACCCAACACCCCTCCAGCAACCCTCAGCTTGTTCTCTGTATTTAAGAGTCTCTTATGGTGTGCCACCTTCTCCGTTTGTATCTTATTTTTCTTTCCCTTTTGATATTTTTATAAAGGTGGGGTCTGAAGATGAGGTCTGAGGTGGTAAATAAAAGGAATATCAAAAGGAAATAATTGTTAAGTAATCTGGAAACATTTTGTTGCTTGGCCTATGTTTTTGTAGAAAATTTATTTGCATTACCATTGATTTAAGTCACCAAAAATATTCATTTAGAAAAAGCTAATAAATGTCTATGTTCAGTTCATTTTTGTCTTGAGATTTGTTTCTATTTAATTGCAGCTTAATTACTTAAGGATTTCTTTGTTATCAGAAAATTAATCTGTAAGCTATACTTTGTGTATGTGGTCACCAGTGCCACTTGGGAAGGAAGTATTTTATCTCAAGTTGAAATAAAATAAAAAATACTCTAATTAATGACTTTCCTAATTTTACATTGTTGCATGTATTTGTCTTTAAAATATTTGCCTTGTATTTCTTGGATTATTTCTTGGAGTATTTTTTACAAAATACATAAGTGGATAATTCTGATATGCATTTAAATGGCAACCAGTCATCTATTACCTTAAAGAAAAACAAATTAGACTAAAGAAAGAAATATGGTTGTATAGTATTCTCCTCACCTGAACTTAGATATTTAGCTGGTAACATATCCCAGTCTGTATAAAAACATTTTTTAATATAATTTATTGTCAAATCGGTTTCCATACAGCACCCAGTGCTCATCCTAACAAGTGCCCTCCTCAATGCCCATCAACCCTCAGTTTGTTCTCAGTATTTAAGAGTCTCTTATGGTTTGCCTCTCCCTCTCTGTAACTTTTTTTTCCCTTCCCTTCCCCCATGGTCTTCTGTTAAGTTTCTCAAGATCACATATGAGTGAAAACATATAGTATCTGTCTTTCTCTGCCTGCCTTATTTCACTTAGGAGATAATACCCTCCAGTTCCATCCATGTTGCTACAAATGGCCAGATTTCATTCTTTCTCATTGCCAAGTAGTATTCCATTGTATATATAAACCACATCTTCTGTATCTATTCATCAGTTGATGCACATTTAGTCTCTTTTTACGATTTGGCTGTTGTTGAAAGTGCTGCTATAAACATTGGGGTACATGTGCCCCTACTTTTTGAGGAATCTTCACACCATTTTCCAGAGTGGCTGCAATAAGAAAATTCTTTAATGCTTCCTTTTGAGGGTCGGGGAGAGAGAGAGAGACAGAATCTGAAGCAGGCTCTAGACTCCAAGCCATCAGCACAAGAGCCCGACACGGGGCCTGAACTGACGAACTACGGGAACATGACCTGAGCCAAAACTGGACGCCTAACTGACTGAGTCACCCAGGTCCCCCCACCTCCCAGTCTATATAAACAAGAGCCCACTTTCATAACTGGGGAAAAAAATCAACAATGTCATTTTACAAAGCGTTTTTTTTAGCAGTGGGATTGTTTTACGTCTATGAAATTAAGACTGAAATACTCAGCAGTAGTTCTTTCAGTGTGTCAGAAGTTCTAGAACTTATAGCCCAGCTTCCCTCCTCCAATATCCTGGCATATGAGAATTCAAAAGCTGTTCTTAAATGATATGACCGTGTAATACTAAGAACGAGAATTCTGAAAAATGGGTGGATGGGCATGACTTTGGATTTTCTGGCTACTTAAATCCATGTACCCTCTAGGAAATGGTGACGGTGGGATTCTGTCTTGTGATCTAGCCTGTATTTATTGAGCATCTGCTCTATATGGGACCTAGCACAGATCCATTTTAAGTTATGTAAAATAAACTAATAACCAGAAAGTCAGAAAACACTGATGGAAGTTTTCTTAATTTTCTTTAAAATTGTTTTCTGAAGACTGATGTTTCTTCATCTTTTTTCTTTGTGAGTTCAATTAATCTTATAGAAGAGGAAAAGGAAATCTTTAAAAAGATCTATCTCTTTATATATCCCTTCTGATATTTCAAAATTCACGCAAGCAGATATCCTGTTTTCTAGTTTAAATTTTATTTTAATTCGCGAAGGGTTTAATGAACAGTGTTTGATAAGCGCCACTAGGCCTAAAGGGGTGCCACCTCTGCTGGGAGCAGGGAACAGTTACTGGGACTGGAAATGAGAGATTCCAGTAAATCCTCGTGTGAGGCCGCTCATTCTAGGAGACATGGCCTTTGGTTGAGAGGCGCCGTCCAGTGGGGTGAGCCTACAGGTGGGCACCAGACGCCTCCAGCCTCACTCTTCCCTTCACCTCCTGTCTTTCATTTTGTTTTTGAATGATTCTGCTTCATTGGATAAGATAAATTAACATGAGATCCATCCTCTTGAGCGTTACGTGTGTAATAGATCACTGACTGTGGGCACAGTGTCATGCGGGTCTCCGGAGTTTATTCATCCTCACCGAAACTTCACGCCCAGTGACTAGTAACTCCCCATTTCGCTCTCCTTGCAGCCCCTGGGAACCACCAACCACTTTGAATCTTTGAATTTGGCTGTTCTGGGTACCTCATGCAAGGAGAATCATGCAGTACTTTCTGTATCTGGCTTTTTCACTTATGCGCGACGTCCTCAAGGCTCATCCATGTTACTGCGTATTGCGTGCAGAGTTTCCTTTTTTCTTCTTCCGTAGGCTGAGTAGCATTCCGTGCTGTGTATATAAAACACTTTCCTTACCCACTTTCCTGCCAGTGGGTTTTTAGGTTGTTACCACATCTTTGCTCTTGTGAATAGTGCCGAGATGAACGTGGGAGTGCTAATAATTTCTCTTCGAGATCCTGATTTGAGGTTATTTTCGATAAATACCCAGAAGCAGGATTGTTGGATCATGTGGTAATTCTGTTTTTAGAATTCTGTGTTTAGAATTTTGAGGAACCTCCATATCATGTTTCGTAACTTCACCATTTTGCATTCTCACCAACAGTGTGCAAGGGTCCTAGTTTCTGTACATCCTTAACAACACTTGTTGTCTTTAGTTTAAAAATTGGGGGTGGGGTGGGTAGTTTCTTTTGGGTCACCAATGCATATTTCCCCTTTGAGGTATTCTTTAGAAATACTTTTTTTCTCTCTGGTTGCTCTTCCATTAACTATAGAATATACTTCGCGAATAGATGATAAAGAAAGATATGATTTAGCCATCTTGTTTTTCAAGAATGAGTATTTCTTTATTGTAGTGATGAGCTTGCCAGTGACCCCCTTTTTCTGTAGATCATTGCTCTCTTACAGAGTGTTCTTCGATCCTATTTAACTGGATTGCTAGGTAGGGAAACCCTGGCAGAGCTCCTTGGGAGATAGCACATGGCAAGTGACCTCATTTCTCACCCAGCTTCTGTGACTCATGATCAGGGTGCTGAGATATTTAGTTCCTCGGCTGTTAGAGAAAAAGAATATAGAACACAAATAAGAGTTGTTTTCTGGTCTAAATTTCTAGTATTCCAGATTTCTAATTTATGAATATATAGCTTTTCCTAAAGTACAGGGTGAGGCGCTAGGCATCATCAGAGTATATTCTTAGTAGCAGCATCAGTGTCTCCTTTGAAAATCTATTGGCAGAAGGTGGAAGTTTGTAAGAAAGACGTCTGCTACCTTCCATGAATAGATTAACACCAAGACAGCTAGAGGGTTCTGGTTCTTCTCTTCTCACTTTAATTCTGAGACATTGTTTTTCTGGGTTAATATGGAGAATCCCATGTTGATGGAGAATCGCCTCTTGTGTTATTATAAGTAGCTTTACTTTGCTTGAATCTCTCTTTGTTGCTTTTAAGCAGATGATTTCTTAAAAACAAAACCAAAAAAAAATTGAGTAGAAGTTCTAAAAATACTCAATGTATTTTTAAGTATTTAAAAATCTTAAAATCTTAAGAAATCTCTCTTTGGAGAATGAAAGGAAAAATTTTATGGAGTTCACATTCTGGAATTGTCAACTATTCATCTTATTTAATAAATTCTATTAGAGCTCCAAGATGATCTTCCTTTTTTTTGTTAAGACGTTTTGCCAATTCTTGATTAGACCATGAATGTGAGACCATTCCAGTTGTCTTCCAGACAAGATTGACTGACTTACTAAAAACATACTTTTGCATAAGGCTTGGGAGTATTTGACATCAAGAAAATTCGACTTCATTCATTACAAACCCAGGTTTAAGCAGTGAAATTGCGCCGATGAGAAAGGATGTAAGTCATCTCGACAGACCTGCCGCGTGTGGTGTTCTTCATGGGAAAGCATCACTTGATGGAATGGGTTCCTGAGTTGGATGTTCTTTCCCAGGAGAAATAGACATAAATATTGAGAATTACTAATGGCAATGGATCGCCTCTTGGCACTTATAGCTAGGAGCAAGAATTCAGACATATGTGTTTATATAAATGATTTAAGCTAATACAAATAAATAGCCTTTGATATACACTGAGAACAGCTGCTCTTCTGCTCAGGTTGAGGAAAACATATTATTCATGAGTACATGAATGTGGATTTAGTCATCTTAATCACTATCCTAAAGCTCTGGATGTAGGAGGGTTTATAAATATTATTTTTCATGTGAAAGTTTAGGCAGCCTTTTGTCGTGTAGATTGAGTAATCTTAGTAAAATGAGATAAAATGTAAACTTTTAACTTTTTATTTTTTTTTTATTTTTGAGACAGAGAGAGACAGAGCATGAGTGGGGGAGGAGCAGAGAGAGAGGGAGACACAGAATGTGAAGCAGGCTCCAGGCTCTGAGCTGTCAGCACAGAGCCCGACGCGGGGCTCGAACTCACAGACCGCAAGATCATGACCTGAGCCGAAGTCGGATGCTCGACCAACTGAGCCTCACCCAGGCGCCCCTAACATTTTTTTAAAAAAGAAAATTCATACAGTCTCCTTTTGTTTCTTTTGTTTCTCCCTAACAGGCTTGTGTCTCCAGAGCAGCCACCAAAGGCCAAGTTCCTGACCTTGGGGTCCAAATTCCGCTACAGCGGCCGTACCCAAGCCCAGACCCGCCAGGCAAGCACCCTCATCGACAGGCCAGCGCCACACTTTGAGCGTACCTCTAGCAAACGGGTCTCCAGGAGTCTAGACGGAGGTAAACGCATTTATGATGATTTGGATTCTGCTAATCTTTGTCTAATCCAGTGGGATCAGAAAGTGTGGATCTAGTTAATGAGGTCCTCCGAAATGTCCTGGAAGGATAGCTATTTTTCTGAGTAAATAAAATGGTATTTCTTATACTCACAAGAAGAGTTTTATAGTGTTTCCAAGCTGTCATTCTGAACCTAATTTTCTTTGTACTGTCAGCGCACACAAATATTAAGAATTCTTGTGGACAAGATGTTAGACAAACACATTGTTACTGATCTGACTTAATTATGATGTGTTTTATGTGTCTTAATTTCTTGGACTTGTTAATTGATGGCAAAAGTGGAATTCCAAGGGTTTTGGTATGGTAACATATGAAACTTTATTCAGAGGAGCTTTAAAACATTCTAATTTTATGAGTTAAAACCTCTTACTAAAACTTACCAAACTTCTTAGAATATGAGAAACCATCCACAACTTCCAAGGATTAAATGTAGTGTTTTAGGGGCTCTGGGTGGCTCAGTCGGTTAAGCGTCTGACTTCAGCTCAGGTCATGATGTCGCTCCCGGTTCGTGAGTTCGAGCCCCATGTCAGGCTCTGTGCTGACAACTCAGAGCCTGGAGCCTGCTTCAGATTTTGTGTCTCCCCCCTCTCTCTGCCCCTCCCAAGCTCATGCTCTATCTCTGTCTCTGTCTGTCAATAATAAATAAATGTAAAAAAAATTTTTTTAATGTAGTGTTTTAACAAAAAGAAAGGAAATGCAGTATATTCGTTAGTTCTTTCAGCAAGGGAGGAGGGATTATGTATAAATTTGTATATTTTTTATTAGAATTCTTATTAGCTACATGTTTGCAATTTTATATATTTTACGTATGGAAGCAGCGCTCCTTCCCTTCATGTATGTATCTTACCCTAATTTTGGGTTAATAGCAGGTTTTCTATAAAAGAGCTGATAGAGACAGAATCCCAAGCAGGCCCCACATTGCCAGCACAGAGCCCGACGCAGGGCTCAAACCCATGAACCGTGAGATCAAGACCCAAGCTGAAATCAAGAGCCGGACGTTCAGCTGACTGAGCCACTTTTATGTTAGAATGTTTTATAAAGGACTTCATTTTACTTTCTACCTGGAAGAAAGTAATTGATGTGTGGGTGACTTTCTCCCAGAAGTAGTTTTCCAACATTTTTTGGTCGATTAATCTCAAAACATGTAAAACTCCTAGTAATCATTAAATTTAAAATTTTGTTTTACTACTGTTGATCATCGAAAACCTTTCTTGCTTGTTATTACATTTTTCTGAAGTAGGAACTAGAACAACTTCTGTTTTAAGTAGCTGAAACAGATCTACTAATAGATAAAAATGCTTTTTCAAATATATACTTTTTAAGGTTTTTTGTTTTTTTTTTTTAAGTTAGCATAGTTGATATAACAACGTTACATCAGTTTCAGGTACATCTAGTGATTCCACATGAATGTAGCTACCATCTGTCACTGTAGAAAGCTATTACAATATCATTGGCTGTATTTTGTATTCTGTACCTTTTATTACCATGACTTATTCATTCTATGACCGGAATCCTGTCTGTGCCTCGCACTCCCCTTCGCCCTTTTTTTCCCATCCTCTGACCCACTTCTCTCTGGCAACCATCAGTTCTCAGAATTTGTAGGTCTGATTCTAAAAATGCTATCTCCTCAATGGATTGACACCCCTTGGCCTTGCTCTACTTTTCCCAGAATAAACTTGGAGAACAGATGCAGGCAGACATGCACAGAAACTTCCAAGGATTAGTTGGTGGGCATTTGTCTATATAGTTATTCAGTCTTGATTCTGGAGAATCTCCCATATAGTTTCAAGACTACAAATACGCAAGGGGTTCATAAACTGGTTCAAATAAATATCCATATATCTCAATGGTAGTGATTTAAACTTATTGAAATTTTGATGTGTGATAGCTGTCAGTGTATCTTTTAGCTCATCAACAACTGAACACTTTTTCCAAGTAAATGTGAAAAAATGTGCTTTTGGAGGAAGTGTTTCACGAGCCTTGCCCCTTGCCACAGAGAATTTATGGAAGTGCCGGATAACTACAATCAGTGTTGGTTAATGCCCTGAGAGAAGTCATTCCTCTTTCTGGAATACTGTCTATTTCTGCTTTTGTTTTAAACTATGAGACTCTATAACTCTTCTATTGCAAATTTCTAAGTGTAGAAAGAGCAGTAAACCACTGTTCAGAGATCCATAAACTGTGCTCGAGGAAGCCCACCATCTTGTGTGAGCAGTTAGTGCAGAGGTTACAGTAGGTCTGTATCTGAAAACAATGATTTTTACAAGTAAGACCAACAAACATGCACAGTGATCCATTATTTTTCCTTTTGTGTTTTGGACACTGTCATTCATCAGATGGGCAAGTCATCAAAAGGATTATTGTGTTATTGTGAAAAATAGAAGGCTTTTCATGCTATCAATACATGATGAGCCAGTGAACCATTTGGTTAGGGCTTTTGGTCTTCCTGTTTCCCTCCCAAAGCAAAGCTAGGCTGGAACCTGGTACTGAGCTTTCTTTTAGCCACCACTCCCCATCAGTACACCTTTTTCTGTTGTTGATGACAGGTGTCGTATTTTCTTTTTCCTATTTAGTTTTTAAGTCAGGCCAGACTAGTTTAGGTACATAAATATTTCTCACCTTAAGTTTTGACAGATTAAAATAAATCATCCAGTGATTACATACAACCTAAAAATCAATTTGATATCTAAGGTCAAACATTAAAATAAAACTCAATCTAGAACAGGTTTTTTAGAACAGTGCGATTCAGAGATTGGAAAATCAAACCAAAAAGGAGGCAAGTCAGTCATTTTAAGAGAACAACCAGGATGCATTTGAGAGTGAGGGAGACAATGACTTCCTGAAAATGGAGAATGTAATAAGCAGGGACACCGCCTTGGACTGGGTCACGGGAGAAGGAAGGCTCATCTGATGAAGAACCATTTTGGGTTGAAGGATGAGGATGAGCTAGCCAGGAGCAGAGCAGGAGATAAAGCATTCAGGTAGGAGGAGCAGCAGGTCTGAAGGTTAGGAGATTAGGGAGAGCTTAATACAGTCCAGGAACAGAAAGAAGGCTAATTGGAGCTTTAGTAAATGAGGGGAGAGATAGGCTGGGAACAGGTCATGCATGGTCTTGCCATGGAGAAGACTGTGGTTTTTATTCTAGGGCTGCTGAAGGGTGTGTGTGTGTGTGTGTGTGTGTGTGTGTGTGTTACATAATGTGTGTGCACTTATGCAAGCATGTAAGTGCACAATGTTACCCCCCGCCCCCCGTTATCTTTTTAAAAAAAATCACTCGGTGCAGGGGCGCCTGGGTGGCTCAGTCGGTTAAACATCTGACTTCGGCTCAGGTCATGATCTCACCGCTCATCAGTTCGAGCCCCCCATCCACCGGGCTCTGTGTCAGAGCCTGGAGCCTGCTTCAGATTCTGTGTTTCCCTCTCTCTGCCCCTCTAGCATTCACACTCTGTCTCTTTTTTTCAAAAAGAAAGAAATGTTAAAAAAAAAAAAAAAAAAACTTAAAAAAAAGTTACCTGGTGCAATGTCAAAAATTATTGATAGGACAAGAGAGGAAACAGGCAGACTGGTTAGGAGTACTCTAGGTGAGAAGAATAGGGATCTTGCCTTGGATGATCGTGAGGTAGTAGCCATTTGGCACTATAAGCTCAGTGCCTGGGGCCTACAGGCTTCTCAGGATTCTACAAGCGTTTAAGACCTAAAGGGTTACTTGCTTCAAAATGCAAAAAAAAAAAAAAAAAACCAAAAAACAAAACAACAACAAAAAAACAATGCAAACAATCTGCCCCCCCATATACTGAAATTAATGTTTTTATTTTTTTAATATTTTGATTTATTTTGAGAGAGACTGTATTTGAGCACAGGAGGGGCAGAGGGAGAGGAGAGAAAGAGAATCCCAAGCAGGCTCCTTGCTGTTAACAAGTCTCCTGACATGGGGCTTGATCCCATGAACTGTGAGATCATGACCTGAGTTGAAATCATGAGTCGGATGCTTAACCAACTGAACCAGCCAGGTGCCCTGAAATTAATGTGTTTAAAAACATGCAGAATAAATACTTTTTCCAACTTCATTATGTAAGTTTGATACTCATTAAAATTTCTGTATCATTACATCTGAAACCATTTCTAGGTCAGAGTTTCCCATTTTGCAATAATTGCTGAGTATGTGTAATGGGTGCTTAGCAATCATAAGTTAAGAGTTACTCATAGCCCTATATTTTCTGAGGGAAAATTACAAAAGTCTTCTCAAAAGTTAAAAAAAGAAAATAATTATACTGAATGTAAGATTTGGTGTGGGCTTTCGAAAGTGTGAGCACTTAAGGGCTGTCAGAGTCTTAAAAGTGACCTGGTTAGTAAAATAGAAGGAGGGGGAACTGGCCACGTTTAAATTCAGCTGGACTTGATGGTCTTAAGGGATAAAGGCAGAGACTTCAAGGTTTGTGGCTTGGGTGATTGGGTGCAAGTGTAAGTGTGGTATCTGGTGAAAAAGGCAAGGTAGAAGGTTTGGACTGGGCATATGAAGGGTGTGGGCCAAGACATTTCTTGTAATACACAGATTACAGGTGCTTGATGCCTCCCCATTTCAATATGGTGGATCACACCCAACCCCTGCCCTCCAAGAGCTTGCAGCCTAGAGGCCTCGTGTTTACTAAGGGACTTAGAACCAATGCAGACCTCACCATGTCAGTCAAGCACTTTTCATACAGGTGAAGAAACCTCAGTGGGGTTTGTGGGGGAAGCTACAGACAGATAGAGGCTTTGTCGCTGCTACTCGCTCGCATTTGTTGAAACGTGATGCCATCTTGGGTGGATCTGCTGTACGACAGAAATTTCAGCACAATTTATGTTCCTGCTCATCTGCAGGAGGGATGAAGGAAGCACACGAGGGCCAGGTTTGCTGAGGCAGGGGGCTGTCTATGGATTAGCGTTATAGTAGGTCAAATTGAGGCATTCAGAAGGGAGGTGAGAAAAATGAAAACTATTAAACATAGAAGTTAATTTGTAAAATCAACTTTTGCTGTCTTGTCACAATTTCAAATGATATTCAAATTAAAGGTTCCTTTGTGGAAGAATTTGAAAATCTGTTTGAGCAAATCACTTTAATCTCTAGATAATTGTTTGTTGCAATAAATAGATTTAGAAATAAGTCTAGGAAAGATCCAAGAGGCCTTAGAGAATTGAAGTATTCCTCACTTTGGGATTTTGACACAGTGCCCAACTCTGTCTCACCCGGTCTTAGAGCTCCTCCTACCGGCCAGTTCCATGATCAAAGTCTATGATTGGAGAGCCTGGTGTAGTTTAATGGGTTAAAATTCAGAATATGCTTAGAATTTGGTAGAAGTTTAAAAATGAGGTTGATATGTTGGCATCTTCAGAGCTCAAGCAATGTTCTTGTTCCTGTTAAATGTCCACATGCTGCCTGTTCATCCGTGTAGGAGGGAGCAGTTCCGTAAGATTTGAGCATTTCAGTGTCCTAAAGTATTCCCAATGATCTTTCTTTGCTAGCTCCAATTGGTGTGGTCGATCAAAGTCTTATGAAGGATTTTCCTGGCCCAGCTGGGGAGGTTTCAGCATATGGCCCCGGAGCTGTCAGCCCTGCCGTGGTACAGGATGGGGATGGCAGAAGGGACCTCAGGAGCCCAGCTAAAGCCCCACATGTGCAATTCGTTGAAGGAAAGGTATGGTAAATTAGTAGAAAATGTGATTTTAAATGTATACTTAGACCAGAGGCTGTTACAATCGTTGTTTCAAAACTCAGGTATCCTTTAAAATTAGTCAACGTGTGTTCTCTGTTGATAAAAGTTTCCAATTTTCAGGTATGTGTAGGCTCCTGCTGGTTCGAACAGGGTCTCTAACCTTTTTTTGTCGTTCAAAGCAAAATATTGCAATGTAATCTATATTAATGCAAGCAAGTAATTTAGTGGCCTAATATTTGTGACTCTTCACAATCATCCTATTTCGTTAAATCCCTAAATTATAAAAGTTGTGCTGATTTGAAATTTATATTTCTTTGTAAATTTGAAAGCATAACCTGTGTTGAGTATTTTAATTATGTTGACTTGAATTTTTTTGAAATGAACAAAGATGGTCTTTATGAAAAATGTTACTTTTCATTCATCTCTAACTGACGAAGAAGAAATTCTTAAAGGGTGACTGGCGAATAGTGAATGAGAAAATGGTGTGTTGGGGCACACACCGCAGGGAGTGGAGAAGTGACCTATGTTGTGTTTTCAGACTTGTCACTATTTTATGATCCCTTTTAACCTTGGGCACGTGAAGTCATGTAGAGGTTGATTTGAAGAGGCTTTGAGTTCATCAGATCTCTTCTGTATCTACACAAAGCAACTTTTTTATAGATAACATTGGAAGTGAACATGAAAAGGAAATTCTGCTATAGATTCATGTTTTCTACATTTTAACTTTCGAAACCTGCAACATGAGTTTATAAAGAAGCTGCTGGATGAAGTAGCCGCCACCGGCTCAGGAATTCCCGCGCTGGCCACCTCTCTACATAGAGCAGTGTTCCGGGGCCATGTGGGTAGGCCCTGATGTCATGCCGTCACGCCCTCCGAATACCTGTGTAAAAGTACTTGTGACTGTCCTATCAAAAAAATTATTCGGTTGAAAATCATTCGGTTAAAAATAACAGAAATCCTGACCAACAAAATACCCTTCAACTAATGAAATGTCGGAATCTTGTATAATTATGCTAATGAGGCATCCGGGAAAGTGACTGCTCACCTCTGAAACCGAAGAGCTCAGCATTTCAGAGTCTCAGTGCCACTTTGCCTAGTTCATTTGATGCACGTAGTTATTTTTAAAAAGTTATTTTAAATTCCAAGGGAAATTCTGCTTATGTTCAGCAAATGACGAGGTGTGCTGGAGTTTTTGCCAGTGCTTTGGATGCTTGTCAGCAGCCTGATTTAAAAGTAAGAATACGATTTGAGTTTCGTTGGATCTCTTTGCAACCAGTCGGAGACTAATAATGAAATCAGTCTCTACCTATAAATTTTATGTGATAAAAGTAGTCCAGTTTTTCTAAGGTCGTTTAATTCATGTTCTGACTGTGCTGTGTTAATAACAATCCCTAATTCAGAGTACAAGTTTTCACTAACTTACCCATTTCTTCTTCTCTTTCTCTCTTGCCTGTTTTCTCCTTTGAACGCATCCGTTGTGTAATTTCACATTCCATCATGGGTTTGCTCCCGAGAATAGCCTGTTTCCATATGCCCACCATCACCACTCATTCGCAGTGTTTCATCTCTTTCCCCAAACCTATTGCCAGTCCCTGAAATGGACTTGCTTTCAGACATTTCGGAGGAAGACCCCTTTGGGGAGGCAGACCAGGTCACACTTGACAGCTTAGAGCTCCCTTCCACAGGTGAACCGTCAGAGCAGGAGGACTGCGAAGTCCCCAGCCTCGATTCTGTCTTGGCTCCTGTTGCAGCATCTCCTCAGCCTGACATTCCTCCCACCCAAGAGACGCCCCTGAAAGAGGCTGACCACAAAGATTCTGAATTTGGGTACTTTTCCTTCAGTTTCTGCAGATGCTTTCCACCTAGCTTCCCCTCCCTTCTCGATGAGGATGGGTATCTCACTTTCCCCAGCCTCCCCAAAGTCTGGGTCTCCTTCCTCCCCAGTGATGTCCAGCGCTACCTTCCCATCACCTCCCCTTCATTCCTGCCTTCCCTCATCCTCATCTTCGGACTACTTCTCTCTGCTTCTCAGTCAGTGCCTTTTTCTCTCACCTTTTCCCTTCCTCTGGCTCTGTCCCTCTGCTATCTGGAGGCTAAAGCCACTTCCTTTAACGTTTCTTATGACTGTGACGTGAATGACAAAACAGAGGAAGAGGAAGCGGTCGCTGGCACTCCTACATAAGTTTGAATTTGTGGGGCCAACAAAACTGCACTTCATTTTATACCTTCCTAATGTAGAGTGTAAACATGTGCATAAATTTCACCACCGATTACTCTCCAAATAGTAGGATCCGCACATTTTCGCATACACGGTATTTCAGTGCATGAGAAATACGTGTAAATAAGCACGCGCCCTCCGTTGATCTCCGTAGACCAGGTCCACACGTTCTAAGTTGAGAGCAAAATTACAGGCAGGATGATTTTGTAAATACCTAGACCACACCAGGTCTTTATAAAAATTTTTTAAATGTAAAAGAGAAGAAAACCCTTAACAATCCATAATGGGGTCTGTTTGTTTTGCAGATATCAGTGCTGTCCCTTTAGGAGGAAATTGTTTTGATGTAGAACTTAGGATGCAGTGGACATAACTGTCACTGATGTGGTTTAGTAAACTCCTTAGTATTGTTACTTCTCGCTAGAAAGCCAAGCTCCTTCTTCTTGCCTTTAGGAGGATGCATCTGTAACCTTTACTCCTGACATATATAGGTGTAATCTCAGAAATTCCCTGTCTCCCTATTATTGTACCATTTGGGAACCAGATGAATTTCAGGTAGTTTTTGTTGTCGTTGTCATTGTTTTAACTCTAAATCATGTAGTTCTATAAAAGTGTCAACTGTCAGGCATTTGTAAGGAAGATAGTAGGTTATTTTTAAGAAATACATATGAAGAATGAAACGTGGCTTTTTGAAAATTTAGATGATCAGCCTTAAGGTTGAGCTTCTTAGTGTCCTTTTATTTAAAGTTAGGTGTCTGGTTTGAGGATTTTTACCCCTATATAGGGCTACCACTGCACTACTAGGTTGGGACTAACATGTGCAGTATATTTTTGTTTTGCTAAATGTGGTCTGATGACTAAGTATCTCATATTCTGTGGATACTGTAGAGTAAATCACAAAATCTAGAGCACACCTAAAGAAGACTGTAAAGGTAACGCTATGATTAGGCCCAGTGGGAGAAGCCACTATTCTTAAAGGTTCCCTGAAGAATACCACAGATTGGCATTGGAGAGAATTAAATATTGACCAAGGAATTGGAAGATGATCTTTAATAGGTTATTGGGTAGTTCTGTCTTATGTTTCCCTTCTGATAAAAAGATCCTCTGAACTCCCTGCTTACCTCAAAAATACTTGAATGGTTTGAAAAAAAACGATTTTGAACTCTCAGATTTGACACTATCATTCCAGTTAGGAAGAAAAGGAGTATGTACGATCCTGCGATAAGTTAACATGGAAGGGTTAAACTACTGTGTTTTGGCCTCCGAATCATTAGTTTTGTTTCTTGCTGTTCCTTTCCCTGAAGTTGGTAGTCATCAGGATTTATGTTTTTTTTTTTTAATATTTTGAAGTATAATCGACATACAGTGTTATGTTAGTTTCCGGTATATAACATAACAATTTGACAATTCTATGCATGACTTAGTCACCATCTGTCACCATATGACATTGAGTATTATTGACAATATTCCTATGATGTGCTTTATCTCCACGAGTTAGATTCCATATGCTGTACATTTTATCTCTAGGAGTTAGTTTAAATTTTCAGATTTTTTTTTCTTCTGGGTCATTAGATACTGAGAATTGTCCAACCTTTAAAAACTATTCTTATTTAAAGAATTTTATTAAAGAAAAGTGGCTATAAACTATGAGTATTCTAAGTACAATTTTAACATGCAAGTAGCAAAATAAACCAGTTTTCTTCCCAAGGAAAGAAATTTATGTTAAAGAACTCAGTAACAGGGTGAATATTTGTCCCCGATATAAAGTGAAAACCAAATTTCACATCATCATACTTTGCCCTCATCACTCCTTGCTTTAGACCTTTCCAATGAGGACAGACGGAATTATGCCATTTTTACACTCTCATATTTTCATTTCTGAGTAAAAACATTCAGAAGCAGCACATAATCTAGGGACTGAGAAAGACTGAAGCTTCCATTCTCCATTCCACCTTTGCAAAGGATTACTTCCGCCATTTGTGCAACGATGTAGGTGAAGAAAGACCAAGTGGCTTAATGTTCTGCATCCTTCTGAGGGCCAAACAGTAAAGGTTGGTAATGCTAGTTCACCATTTCAGTCCCCATACCGCTTCTTTGCACCAATGTAGAGTTTCCACTACTGCCCCCCCCTTTCTTTCTGGCCATTTGCTGTATGACTTTCAGGCGAAGATGAAAGAAGAGGAGACCCAACTGGAGGAGGTGGATAGTTATTCCCCCTGAGTTGAATACCTAGTGGCTGCTGCCTGCCATTATTATTGTGTGGAGTTGGGGTGGGGGGTGATGCACTCCGGGGTTGATCTGTGAGTTTTGCTTGTTGTGGTTTTAGGTCTTAAGATTTTTTATTTCACTTTTATTTTAATGTCTTGGACTAGCCAACTCTGGGTCATTTTTGGTGTCTGTCGACTGATACACTTCTGTTTCTTTGCCTTTCCCCCCTGTGTGTGATTTAATTTCACAGAAAAATTCCTTGAGAGTAGAAGGGGATAATATTTATGTCAGACATAGCAATTTAATGTTGGAGGTTTGTATAATTTAAGAAAACAACTCTGTCCTAATGGCTGCCAGGCTGCTGTGGACGGGAGGTCACGCACAGGCTGGCTGGCAACTTTCTGTAAGCACGGTGCATGAAATGCATGGGGGACACTTCGACTCGGGAGTGCATGTTATCGGTCTGATTTTATTCCTTTAAAGTGGCTTAGGTAGGAGTCTATCTACTAGAAGTTCTCAAAGTGACAACTGGGAAAAAAAGTTCTGCATAATTAAATGAGTAAAATTTTTACTATTACTGAAGTTCTATAGGTAAATCTGTTCTCTCCTAATGGGCTATCTCCAGGGTATAGAATCCGAAGTAACACCCCGTCCTTAGTATACGTTCACCAGAACAGATGTGTGTCGATCTGGCATTAAATGGCTTCAAAGCTGTGTTCACAGTTTGGGGGAGTGGGGGAGTTGCTAAAATCCATGCAATTAGGAATGTGGTCCACTTAAAGTATTACATTTGAAAAATATGTTAATGGATTGTTTTGATTGAAAAAAGAATGAGAAAGAAAGGCGGGGAACAAGAAAAGAAAACCTAGCCAACCAAGTAGGTATGTAAAATATATTCCCCGTGTCACACGAGAACATGTTTCTGTTTTTCCCCTTCTTATTTTACGGTAGTAAAATGGCGACGTATTCAGTTGGAGAACTGCAATTCTCAGTAATCTGACTAATCTGGTTGCTTTTGGCAGCTTCGATAACTTTTGGAAATGTATTTTGCATAACTTACTAAAATGCTCTAAAGTGTAATGTGTAACATTGCTTCGAACAAATGCAAGAAATGTGCCTGATCTCAAGCCACAGTCATTTTCCCATGCCATGCAAAGAGTTTTGGATCATCGCGAGTTTTTGCAGACGGCTACAGAGGCTCATAGATGAGCTGTGATGCTTGTGCATGAACGTGGAATATCTAATTTTATCAGATGCATGACCTGTTCCTCTGGGAGTGGGGTGAAAGCTATAATCCACGGGTGGCCCCATGATTTTGAAATGTAAGAAAACATTTAAAATTCACTTAAAACTGTTTCCTGGACGCTAGTTACCTTTTGTTCCCACAAATACAGTTTATCAGGGCCAATCTAAAAACTCCCACCAATACCATTTGTCAGGGCCTACTCCAGTGCAAATCGACCTGGTAGTTTTTCTCACATCTTTTTCTGAATAAGGACCATTTGGTATGTGGGGTGACTCGGCCTCACAGTTGTGCTTGGCAAGCACGTGAAACCAGTATGTGAGGTTCACTCGTTTATAGAGAGGCTGAACAGAAGCAGCCTTTGGGAGCCATTATTTCTATTCCTTAAGGATTGAAAGCCGTTGCTGGGATTTCCTAGAAAAAGTCAACTCTTGGTTTTCTCTTTCTCTTTTTTTTTATTTTGATGATCTTGGTCTGGCTTTCCCATCAGGCCAGATGTGCTTCTGAGTACCCTTCTCTATTTTTTACTTGGTTTACTATGTTCATAGAATGCCGCAGTAATGATAGCCTTTATGAGAAAGGTAAATTGGCAGGAGCAAAGGCATAGGCTGCATTTTAAGTCCACTTGTTAGAAGGTTATTAGCCATTTTGAGTACCAGTAGTTCTACAGCTTCCTTTTAATAATGTAAATAATTATTTCTTTAAAAATTCTAAACAGAGAAGAAATTAGAACCTTTTAAAATGTGAACCATAAAAAAATTACACATTGGCCTTATTTTTCCAATTTTGCTGAACAACTTATATTCATAGGTGATAATATGGCTTTTGAGACTTGGCATTTTTCTTGCTTTACTATGTTTTTTTAATAATAAGTTTGCTCTGTCTTATTTTTTGGTTTTTTATTTTTGTCCTGCTGGGTTTTTTTGTTTTTTTGTTTTTTTTCCTTTTGGATTTCCACCCTTTATTACGTTACATATTGCTAGGACCTGGATAAGGCCCAGGAGGACATACTGAGACATCAGGCTAGCATTAGTGAACTCAAGCGCAATTTTATGGAATCCACACCTGAGCCGCGCCCTAATGAATGGGAAAAACGACGTATCACACCTCTGTCCCTACAGACACAAGGGGTATGTCACTAGCTCTTTGTTGGTTATATGTCTCATTCCAGCTCTTCAGTAAAACTCAGGTTGCTAATATACCATGTTGATTCTCAGGAAGTTAGAAAATGTTTTTTTTTTTTTTTTTTAAACATAATTGCTAACAATTTTTAAATACTAAATATTAACAATGTAATACTTATCGACTTAGTTCTTAGTAAATTGTATGATTTTCAAATTTTTTTTTGGAAGTCGCAGAATACTTTCACTATTTTACTCAAGTAAATTAGTAGTAATGAAATGTCATATCGGTGACTTAGAAACTGGCATTATGTGGCATTAAGGTTTTCTGTTATGGACTACTGAAATAAGAGAGTTTATTAAAAATTAATCATTAAAGGGATGCAGGAATATATATCATATTTAGAATGTTATAAGGTAATTACCATGAGGATAAAGAGTTAAACTTAGCTCTGAAAGCTGATAAGCTCTGTTGAAAATTGGCAAAATGTTATATGATTTAGTACTGAAACTTCTTAGTAATGAAATGTAGACTGGTATTTTAAAAGGATTTTCAGCCATAACGTGTCTCCACACTCATTCTTTCCATGGTTTCTTCCTTCCCACCACCAATATGAGTATAGCCTTTCTAGTTATAGTCTCAATCTATTTCTCCATTCATTTTTATCTGCATCTCTTCTAATGCTCCAAAATCTGTTATTAACCAAACACTTTCATGGACTCATTTATCATATTTGAGGAACTACTGATCACACTATTTTAAATAAGCTGTGTTTAAAAGTGTATAAAGGTGTCACCTGACAATTCATCTTTCTCTCTTTCCTTACAGCCCTCTGTTCTCCTTAAGTTCCTCATCTCTCTAGTCTGGCTTGAATTTTACCCAATGTATATGCATTTGAGTTAGTCTTATGCTATTTTTATTCACTTTTTCTTAAAAAGGCAAAGCTGTTAGTTGCTTTAAATTTCTAAGTTTGTGACCATGATAGGAAACTAGTTCTACAAGAACAGAAGCAAAAACCATTGCCGAACTGAAAAAACAACTTAGGACAATATTAAGATTGAAGACACTGGAGTCTTATGAAGCTCTATACAACTTAAATTCTTATTTTCAGATTTCCTGAAGCTATTAATGCCCATATGTCAGCAGTCAGCTCTAGAGTTTTGTGTTTTCTGGAGAAACCGTGTCTGATGACATGCTGAAGTTTTGTTCCCCTGTATGTGCTGCTTCATCTGGTTTGTTCCGCTGAGCCGTACAGTTGTTTTATGTTTGTGTTGCTATAGATGTAATGTACTTGTCTTATCTGTTGATTATGTCTATTGTTTAAAACAAATAGAGCAAAGGAGACCATCTTTTCAAGGATATTTTATCCGTGAAGGAGAAACGTCAGATGGAGGCAACACGGACAGTTGAAGAAAAAGTCCAGGAGGCAGACAAGGTGTCCACCTTGCACCCTTGGATCTACGCTTGCTTTTTCCCTTTCCTCGTACTTCTGTCCACGGCCGTAGGATACTCCATTTTTCTTATGTATCAACCTAAAATTTTTCCGAAAAAATTTTTCAAGCATTCAAAAAATTTAATTTCCATGCATAGAAACAGGGGATCACTAGTGAGAAACGCCATATTGCGGGAGTACTTTATTTGAAAATTCCTCAGTTCAAAAGGCAGACGTATCAACCGATTTAGGTGGTAAATGACCCCTCCCTGATTTTGATGTATGTGGCTGACAGTTGGGAAACCATGATCTCATGTGAAAATGCACCGTTAGTATAATGCTTGTGCACGCGGTGGTGGTGTTAAACTAACACGTTACGTGTGAAGTAGGTTACTGTTTTACTAATGACATTTGGAAACCTCATGGATTTTCATTTTTAAGATTTTTAACGGGAGAAAATATTTGGTGTATCATAGCAGCCCCTCCGATCTCTGTGCTCCCTGCATATATGAAATATCTGATATTACTAAGGAAGTTAGCTTTCCATTACTTTTATATTCTTAATCTTCCACTTCTACTAATTTTGCTTAGCTAGCTGGCCAGCCTGTTATTTCCTGGGAAGTAATGCTTCGAGTCTAGTGGGGGAGACAGCAGATCTGTTAGTTGGGAATAAGAAATTTTAGGTTACTGAGACACAAGGGTTAAGAAGATGAAATACAGTGTCACATTAGAAGGTGTTCCGGGAGGCTGCTTTGCTCTTGGGCTCAGGAAGAGATGGCATTTGAGTTGAGACCTTAATGATGAGAAGGGGACAGACATGGAAGATTTTTTCATGTGTAAAGAAGAGCAAATGCAATAGCCCCAAGACAGGAACTAGTTTAAGGAACTGAAAGGCCAAATGCTGAGGGCTTAGGAAAAGTCAGAGGTCAGAAGGGTCACTCTGGTAGGAGTGATGGGAAGCCACTGGAGAGCTTTGGGCTAGGTAATAACCTAGTCCCACTTGTGGGACAGAGATGTCTCTGGTGCTGGATGAGGAAATGAGGTCATAGGCGGGTGTGAATGAGAGCAGAAATCAATGATAAGGAGAAAGTGTTCCTGTTCCACAAAGTCTGATTTTTGTCAGTCAGTAGACCATAGCCTTCATCAGGACATACGGTGGGAGGAGGCGAAATAAGTGGAAGAGGAAGCCTTGCGCTAAAGGAATTGGAAGTGTGTAGCTGAGATGAAATATTTCCAGAGCACCACAAATGAGAAAGATAATGTCATAAAGCTAAACCAAGTGACATATTTATATACTTTAAAGGTTAGCCTGAAATCCAAAACCTGTCAGACTCTTCGTGTAAAATGACTTTAATATCCTATGCTTTGAAATACTATGTAGTTTTGAAAATTTATCCTCCAGAAGCGAGACCGATGGCACCATCCGATCAACTTAAAATGATGTCCTTTGTACTCTTGGCAGTTGTAGTAGGAAATGTTGGAATTTTGGTGAAGATGTTTAAAATTACCATTTTCCTGGCTGTCATGGTTTAGTATTTACGACAGAAACCATGTACAGTAGAAATCATTCATTCCCTAATTGTTGTAGAACTTACATTAAAATCGTCTTACATGAAATTTAAATCTGGAATTGCCCCGTTACACTCCCAAATGGTTTATTTATACTTGAAATTATTTTTTTTCTCGTTCTTTTCCTCTCCAGCGCATGCAGGAAAAGATACTCTTATTTGGCACATATGTGGATGGTTGTAACTGCAGTCATCCATCCATCCATCCATCCATCCATTCACCCAACGTTTATCGGCTACTTACATTGTAACCCCCACCCCTCACCAATACCATTTCACTACCGTTAGTTGAAAGTATGTGAGCAGTTAAGTGTACTGGAGTGTTTTTATACTTTTAACAGAATATCTTTTTGATTTGTCTTTGCTACATCCTCATTTTGCTACTGCTTTTGTAGGGTTTCTTGATTATATTTAAATTGTAATCCTTAATGAGTGTGAAATAAAAAATTATGCATGAGAGCCTAATTTGACCAAGTTTTCTAAATGTCTATAATATGGGTTTTAGAGATTAAAATAAAAACAGTAGTAGCTCTTGTCTAAACATAAATAGAGCAAACTTTCAAAATGACTTCAATTTGAATATGATTTTGGGAAAAAGCTGGAAACCAAATCAATGTATGTAATACGTTTGCATTTAGTAAATAACGATTATATATCTCCTTCTGTAAGAATTATATACTTGTATAAAATATTCTCCTGAGTCCCGTAGAGATTCCATAGACTGTAGCTTTAAGGTACTTATGAAGATATTTTATTGAATAATTAAGTACATGGCACATATTTGAACTCCCCAGTGCTCTCTTACCGGGAAGGACACTCTCTACCCACCCGGCCCAGAGGGATGGTGTAATTATGGAGATTGTAATTAAGCTGAATTAACCCAGAAGATGTTTTTTCTCTCCTGAATATTGCAAGTGCTTCTGCACCTCACCCACCTCATCTCATTGTCCCTACTCCCCACCCTTCTTAGTGTATTGTTTCAAGGGGTGTCTCAAATGCCATTCGTTCACTCATTCATTCCTTCATCTTTAAGCTCTCTGAGCACTCAAGCTTTTGAGGAAGTATTTCACAATTTTGATATTCACTTTATGGCGACTCTACTGTTGGCATTACAGGTACCTGGGACAGTCCCATGCTTTCCTGTTGTGCCCCCACGCAGGTTAGGGACTGCTGTTTAAGGACCAGAAATGTGAGCATTAAATGTGCCTTCATGGTTTTTAGGGACAGGTGATTTTCACGTCACTCACTTTAATTTCCGCCTCTGAGTTTGTCTTCCTGTTGAGAAGTTGGTTCTTGTTGAACAAAGCAAAGGACTGTTTCTTCGTTCCATTGCATATTTAGCATATCTGAGGGATTTCTGTGGGTTGCTGTCAGAGCACTCGTTGTACAGACCGTGCACATGGAGTGGAGGAGGGAGGAACCTGGAGGAGTTGGAATAGACAGAGCATACAAGGGCATACAAGGGTATACAAGATACGGAATATCAGTGGACCTCAGAGAGGTGACAAAATTAGCAGGGCCCAGTGTGCCCAGGGAAGGGCATTGGAGGCAGGAGGGTGGGGTAACTCAAGCTCTTACACAGGAATTAGTGTTGCAAGAGTAGCGGCCACTGAGGAGACCGTTCTGTGCGGAAAGAGGCTGACACCGAGTAGCTACTTCAGGAATACATGAAATAGTGTTAGATACGTGGGTAGATCGGTTGTGCTCAGTTTGTAAATAAAGATTCAGTGATAAACCAAGGCATTTTAGCTGGCTCCTGTGGGTTAGAGCTATCAGAATCTCAAGCAGAGTGGAAAGCTGGCATTTAGGGAAACGCCACGTATGCCTGCTCAAATCTTGCAGAATCCTCGCCTTTCTTTCAGTTTGTGCTGTTCTGTGATTCCTTCTTGTGTAACCTTTCCTTTCTTTCAATAGGTCACTGCTGTCTGTTCTGACTTATTGTTAATTCTTTGCTCTTCCTTTTCTGACCTCTCTAGAGCCTAGAAGAGGAGATAATGTCAATTTTGTTTAGTGAAAAGGGCTTTTCTGGTAGCATGAAAGCCACCTTCACCTCAGCCACCACTTGGACAGCAGAGGGCACTGTTGTGAACTCTAATGCGCCTTCTGAAAAGCTTTCTTCCTCGCCCTTCTCACAGTTGCCAGAGGTGCATTTTACTTTGTTTCCCCTGTTTTCGAAAGCCACATATGAAAAGTGATTTTTATTTTTTGAATATTTAGGAACCCCTCTCAACGGTGCTTTCATTGGTAAAATTAACTCTTCCTGGGAGAAACATTCAAGAAACATGACTAAATTTGGGCATGAGGGAAAAACTATACAGATTGGATGTTTCTCCTGCGGCTTTTGGGTTCCCCGCCAATCCCCAAAATCTGCCTAAATTCAGAGAATCCTTTAAAACCACTGAAGTCCAAAGTCTGAGTTGTTTTGTGAAAGGAAACCCTCAACCTAGTAGAAGCTAAGTACGTTCTGCAGAAAAGTTTTTAAAGCCTCAGTGTCTTTCGGGCATCTTCTGATGGCTGATTATTTTTAACATTCTTCTTAGGTTCCACAGATACAAAATGTCTGCCTTCTCAGTGAAATAATAATTTTCATTTTTTGGAATGACCCTGAGAGATTCCCTGAACTTGGGCAGAACTTATCTGGCTGTCTGGGGTTAAATAATAAATAATTTACTGACCTGGACTCATAATAATGGAATGTCTGCTTTAGAAATGTTCTGATCACTGGACATCTTTATTGATAAAGAAGTCTGTAGTTACAGTTAAATGTTATCTATCAAAAGAGTTTCAGAGAGTTCCAGCTTAATATCTGAAACCTCTAGGCTTCCATAAAAACGGGAAGGGTCTGTTTTATTGTCTGTCAGTAACATGATTTTTACATGGTATTAAATTGGGGCAGTGAAAACATGCCCTTACTATGCATCTAGGAATAACTGCACAGATCAGAGAGTGAGTATATCTTGACAGGTGTTGTCAGAAGTGTGCCCTTTTAGGGCCTTTCGCTCATGGTTGTCCATGTCACTGGTGCAGATAATGTGGGAGGCTGCTGTCTGTTCTAGGAAACAGCTCCTACCCAAGTAGTGTCTTGGCAGCTTCGGAACAAGGTTCATGTCTGCCCAGAGGGTTCAGAGGCGCACTTCCCTGCTCCATTCAGTGTGGATATACCTTCTAAATAAATAGGGCTACTATCTCTAGCAGAATTATTTTTAAGTTAGATCACAGGCTATAATGTCACCTGAATGTTAAAAAGTTGGCTAGGCTTCATTTTTATCTGTGCAAAGTTGCTCTCCCCTTCTCCCTGCCCCTTTTAAAATAAGTTTAAGGAAAATTAGAAGCTTTAAAAATTCCTTTGTAAGAAAGTTTCTACACTGGTGATTATAGACATTTATATTACTAATGTGTTTGGTCAGCAGTATTTATTAAACATTTAGGTAATATACTCCTTAATTAGAGTAAATTTACTCCCAAGAAGCGGATGTCTGCAGGAGGCAGGAATAAATCTCTCTGATAATAAACGTGGTTCATTTCCGTTTCCAAAGATGCTAGTTGGAGGAGCTGAATTCTAAGAAAACACTCGGAGCCATCATTGACATCCACCCTAATGTTAAAATATCCCTTCTGCTAACCTATAACGTAGTTTGGGGGGGTTAATAACCATTTCTGAAACGGCAACATTTTTATGTTAATAGCTATGTGACACCCACTATAATTTTGCCAATTATAGCTGTTTTTTACATGAGCCAGCAAAAAATTAATTTTTTTATTTTTTGCCATCTCATTAATGATATTGGTTTAGGAATCAGGGTTTCAGGCCAGGTTTTATAGTCTGATTAAAATCAAAACTGTTTATTGACTAGGTTTTACAGTTTCAACTTTAAAATGATCAGCGAGCTTTAATACCTACAATTCCATTGTCCTCTCTGCCTTTTCAACTAAATAAGTAGAACTTACAGGTGTAACCATCATAAAAAGCATTTTATTTCTTTGGGAGGATGCTGGCAATTTTGTGTTTTTGTTTCCTTTCGTAAGCTTTTTGCATTTGTCTGGATTGCCCTTCATGTGACCTTGAGCAAAGGTTTTTGTAGATGTTGACTCTCGCTGTTCTGTCTTCGCGGTGTCAGATGTTTGTTTTGGTGGGTGTTGCGGTGTAAAACTTTATTGATTTGTGTCCTCGGTTGCTTTTTGTTTCGCAGAAACGTGCTCCCGAGTCAGAAGGGCCTTGCACTGGAGCCAGTGATGCTGTTAAGGTTCTCCCCTTTTCCATGTTAACACCATTGCCGACGTTTCCGCTTCCCCTCACGTTCTCCCCGCTTCCCTTTCAGTCAGCCATCATAATCATCTTTGTTTCTCTCCATGCCATGAACCTACCATCAGTTAATTCTGGTTTCCGTCGCTTTTATTTATTCATCTATTTTTGTTTCCCCTCATCCGTTTTTTTTTTTCCCCGTACAGAGTTCACATGAGACTCTGAATGTAGTGGAGGAGAAGCAGCAGGCAGAGGTTGGGAAAGACGAAAGAGTAATCACAGAAGAAATGAACGGTAAGAGCTATCACCTGGGAGTGGTCCTGGGGAGACCCGTAAGGTGGAGCCCCTGACGCAGAAAGACTCCACCTCCCTGTCTTCTGAGAGCAGCAGCGGCAGCGAGAGCGAGGAGGAGGAAGACGTGGGCGAGGTACCGGCCCCACCACCGTGTGACCCAGGGCACCATAAGGGAAGAGCAGGAGGAGTATGACGAAGAGGTGGAGGAAGAAGCCGGCCGAGCAGCCAAGGTAGTAGAGAGGGAGGAACCAGTGCCAGAAGCCAGCCCAGTCAGACAAGCAGGTGCCAGTGTAAGCGCAGTAGAAACAGTGATCCGGGAGAATGTAGTTGCCCCAAAGCTATCTGCAGAGAAGAGTGTACACGAAGGCGCTATTAAGCAAGACATGAGCGAAGAAACAGAGGACGAGCAACATAAAGTTAACGGAGAGGTGTCTCATGTTGACATTGATGTTTTGCCACAAATTATTTGTTGTTCAGAGGTAAATGGGAGACCCCGAGCGGGAGCTAAACTCTAGAACTGTTTCTCAGGTGGAGACCACCTGCTTTCCTCCTCCTCCTGCCCTCCCAATCCTCCTCCGGCTTTTTTCAGCGAGATTCCGGGCTTTGTCTCTCCTGGGAGGCCGGGGGAAAGCACTGCTTTGTAGATGCTCTGCCAGCTCGGTTCGTGGTTTCTGGCTTCTGTACTGCACCTGGATCCACCTGACAGCGTAAAACTTGCCGCCAACAGCCACACCATTCCCCACCCCCTTCTCGTTCCACATTTAAATTTTTCTTTGCATGTTTTGGATGTTTTCAACTGTTTGTCTTTAGTTGCACTGCTTCTTTGTGCTAAATGCCTTTTTCGTTGATTTAACGAGAAAATTGTATATGTTATCGTTGACAAACGGTCGGTGTGAGTGTGTGCGCGGCTGTTGTCGTGATTGGGTTTGACCTTCTGGCTCGTTCTCCCTTCAACTTTAGATTTTTAGCAATGGCAGCTGGTTCTGATTACCATGGTGCTCTGAGTTCAGCATCCAGCAGTGATGAAAACGTTTCTCGAATACCACTGTGATTGCTGGTTTTAGATTCCGGGGATTGTGTGGATCAGTGAAGAGCGTTTTTCTTTCCTTGTGGGCAGCCAGAGGCTAGACTGTTCGATAGAACCGTCTCCTCATTCTGTCCTGTCCTCTATTCTGGATGATTTGCAATTCTGGATGTTTTGTGGATTATCTACATTGGATAGGAGTCCTTAACGTTTTGTCTTCAAGAAAGAGAACTTTCCACACTTCTGGTAGATTGTCTTGGTCACGAGGTGCAGTGTCTCTGAATTGAGAGTCAAAGTTATAGTGAGGGAGGGTTTGCCTCCAGGAAACTTCTAAAATTAAATGGCCACAATGTAGGCATTATCCACATTTGCTCTCTTTGATGGGCTGGAAAATAGTGAAGTGACTTTGTCTTGAAATAATTAGTTGGATTTGTACTATGTTACTTCTCAACCTCCTGTTTCCCTTCAGAGAAGACATTTCAAGAGTCTTCGAACACTGTTATTTTCTGCGTTTAATATAACGGTTGTTGTTCTTTAAATAATTACATCTGGGAATTTTCTCTCAGAGAAAGAACTGTAGTATTTTGGCAGTAGCGTGGTCTGGTGTTGTACTTAACGTACATGCTCAGCAGACTACAATGCTGACAGGCCGTGACCCTGTTCTTTAATGTTTTAATTGTCCAGAGCCTTATGCAGTGTTGGTGGAGTAACTCCAGACACAGCGTCTTAGGGAACACAGAAGGAGCCCTGCGAGTTTTAGACCAGTATAATTGAAACAGATCATACTCGAAGATATTCTTTCCGAAAGTGGAATCTCTTTGTCAATAAGGGTAGAAGAGGTCTTTTTTGGGGAAAAGGGCAGCTCTTGCTCTCCCTAGCTGATGTGCCGATTAAAGACTGCCCCCACACAAACCATGTGGTTCTTTAAAATGCAGTAAAACTTGAGACGGGTCACTTCACATAGTTCATTCCATTTTGTTTTCTTTTCCATTTATTACAACTTGCCCCAGAGCTAAAGTATATATATATATCATAACACCATATTTGACATGTAATTGGGACCATGGTAACTTGAAGTGTACCATAATTTAGGGAGCCATTGTGTTAGCTTATTCTTCATACACACACACACACACATTTATATATGATATTTGAAGGAAAGTGTCTTTTCTTCTATATCTTTTGTTTTATTTTACCTTTACTCTTGTGCATGAGTGTGTGTTTGGATATTTTTTCCCAATTATTTTTGAAGGCTCCATTAAACACTTTGACTTCATTACCTCTAGAATTTATTTTTCCCTTCCTTTCCACCTCAGCCACCAGTGGTAAAAACAGAGATGGTAACAATTTCTGATGCCTCACAAAGGACAGAAATCTCCACCAAGGAAGTCCCTATTGTCCAAACCGAGACCAAAACCATCACATATGAGTCTCCACAGGTACAAAAATTCTAGATTTGGACTATTTGACTTCCTTTCTACTTTGTTTCTTTTTTCATTTGTCCTCTAGTTTACGTGTTTCCGACTTTGATGTAGCTTTCTGTATCCCCGGCTCATAACTGCACTTCAACTGCCTAACTTGCTATATCGCTCTTAGATTGAGACCAAGAGCTGCAGTCAAGTTGGTGATCCAGTAATTACAGGGGGGAAGCATCCACACCATTGTTTTAGGACAAGCAGTTCCAGTCTCGTTCATAATATTATAAATCATTCCGGGAATCTTACAAAGTTTATTGGATCTGATGTAATTTGTGGATTAGTAGGATTTAGGATCCCCCCCCCCACCTCCATGAAGATTGGTCCAGCCATCACATCTGAGCTTCTCCTTCACGTGGGGTTATTTTCTGAAGACATGTTGTTGATCTTCTATAAATATGATGCTGTGTGTCCAAATAGTTACCAGATTTGTGTGTTTAATTTTAGATAGTGATTGAGACATTGATTCTGTAAAGACTTGAAATAAGCATTAAGATGTCCAACCTTAAGGGTAACAAAAAAGGGAAAAGTGTTCACCATTTCAAAATGGAACTGTTTCGAAATTTATACAATTATGTTCTCAACTGAGAAATTCAGTGTTCTGTAGTCAGATTGTACCATGGGGGAGGCGGGCAGAGTTATTGCCCTCTCTCAAAATATTTTTTGAGAGGTTTAATTTGAGTATGTTTGCATATTCCTCAAATTATTTTAGGTCTGTTATCCTTATATGTGCATAGGTCCATATAAGCAAAAACAGGTTTCTTCTGAATGGCTGTTGGGGGAGAGCAGGTACTTGTGTGTCTGTAGGATAGTGAGTGCGCTAGCAAGGAGAACACAGGTGCGTGACCCAAGTGGGAGAGAAGTTTCCCCATAATTTAGAAAGGCTCTGGGCTTTCGGGTTATTTCTTGTGTCCATGTCAGGAAGGGAGACCAGAATGGTGATCTTCACATGCAGTCTTAGGCTCTTAGTTTGTTCATATTTTTCCTGGTAAACACTAGAACTTTCCACCGTTTTTTAGTATCAAAGCAAACAAGTTAAAACCTATTTAGATATAAGCATGGGATTATATATATACAGACAGAATGTGCATGCATATGTGTTAAAATATATGTACCCATATATATGCTCGTAACAAACAGGAACAATGTCATTTAAAACAGTCTACTGAGATAAGCAGATAACCGAATCATGTAGGCTTAGTCTATCCTAGTCAGGCTCTGCTGCTTCGTAAATGAGGAAAACGTTCACCTGTTTTTACCACCTGTGCTTAAAGAACAATGAGCTCAGCACTTCTGGTCACTGTGGAAACTTCTCTGTCTGGTTCTCTAGTTCTTTTTCTATCTTCTGCCAAAAGGTCCTCAGTCAAATTCTCTCCTGATTCCCTTGCTAGCTTTCAGCCCCATATTTCGCGTGATTCTTCCTTTTTCCTCCCTCCCAGGGGGTTTGCTTCTCCACGTGCAGTTAGCCTTTGTGTTTACTCTGTGTAAAATTTTTTACATGCCCAGCCAGCCTCCAGCTCAGTGAATCCACAGTAACTCTCAGAACCTCTACGAGCATGTAGCAGATCATGCATCTCCTGCTGACCTGGAAGATTGCAAAAGATGCATTTTCGATGGGGAGGGGTCTTCTCTGACAACATAATGGAAATTAAGCATTACTTTGTATTTTTCCCCCAAAAAGATTGATGGCGGGGCTGGTGGTGACTCGGGGACGTTACTGACGGCACAGACCATCACAGCCGAGTCCGTGTCGACAACGACAACAACACACATCACCAAGGTAAAGCTGCCCGTGGTGGTCCATTACAAACAGGATCTTTTCTGAATCCTTTCTTTGTTCCCGTACACGCTTCACAGTAATACACAGACAGTGCCAGCGCAGCAAAACTGCCTGGATTTAAAGTATCCAAGAAATTGGGCTCCGTTGACAAATGTATTTCTGTAAAGTGCAAGGAGGTAAAAATACGTCATGAATAACTGTATGTAAGACAGCTACAGGAGCAGAGAGAGAATGTCATCAAAGTGGAGGCACACGTTTGATACGTGCACATGAACCGTCCTGACTGAAGCAAGTGAATAAAGACCCATCATTCAGAATTTTCAGCAAGTTGTTCAAGTAATAGAATTTTCCCCTTCACTGATTTAAGACGCTCCTATGGTGGCTAAGGGGCATTCTTCTAGATCATTCTCTCAGTCTCTAACACCAGATGACCAATGATTCTTAAAGTCCAGCTCCGGACTGGCAGCAGCAGCTGTTGCTGTGTGAATCCCGTGACTCCGCTCCAGGTCTGCCGAAACCCTGGCGCTGGTGGTGGGAGCCCTCAGGTGATTCCGGTGCGTGCTGCCGCCAGCTGATTTCTGGCTCCAGCGTTATCTTCCCCTGTTTACTTGTGCTTCTACCTCTCATGTTTCATTAGCACATGAAGGTTTTAAATGTATCCTTTATGCCTGTCTCACCCTGTATTTCAACCAGAAACTTTGTAAATTGAAAAAATGCCACGTAGACGCAAGACGGTATTGATGCTCATTTTAAAGTGTGTCCAGGGGCGCCTTGGTCTCTCAGTCGGTTAAACGTCTGACTCTTGATTCTGACTCAGGTCATGATGCCATGGTTTGTGAGTTCGAGCCCCATATTGGGCCCTGGGCTAACAGTGCGGAGCCTGCTTGGGATTTTCTCTCTCTCTTAAAAAAAAGAAAAGTGTGTCCCGTTATCAAGGCTAGTGATAAACCTTGGCTCTTACAGTAGAGTGCTATGACTTACGACTTAGGATGTAACTTATCAGAGTTGTAGAGGTTGGATGTGTGCTTTCTCAGGACCGTGTGGTATTTGCTCACAGTTCAGCCTCGTGGCCCTGTGATCTCTTCAGCCTCTGTCATGCCCCAGGCTGGGCCAGCTTGCTCCAAGTCAGTCACTCTGTGGCAGTGCACGCAGGAGTCCTGCCCCGTATGCATTCACGCAGACTTCCTTAGCAGGCCCAGCTACATGCAGAAGCTGTAATCAAATCAGACATTGAATGAATATCTTTCTGTCACCCTCATGTACCTTCTGTATCTTAAACCAAATCCAAGTCTTTGCTTTTTATTACTGTATTAAACCAAATGAACAGAATTACCAAACGGATTTGTATAATGAGAATAAAGCTGTCAAAACTATAACGTCAAGCAATTCTCAAACCTAAACCAGGTACCTAAATTGTTACAATTCCTTGTAACTCTACCTAAATAAAGAAGTATTTTTTCTTTCCTCTTTTAACAAATGGGCCAATTGGGAATAACGAACTCAGGGAAATTGTAATGGAATGTCCCAGCAGAACTGTTTGGATTAAATGGCATCTGTCTTAATCTCACCTGAATCTTTATAAATTAGTTTTAAGGTTGTTTTCAGTCGAGGAGTACTTGTAGATGGTACAACTTTAACAATAGGATCTCTGTTGAGCTTGAAAATAGCGTTTCGGGAACACCGGTCTTCCCCACCCGGTGCACAGATCAGAAGGTCTGAGTGCGCTCGGTTCTCTTTCCCCTCATCACGCGTAAACATGCTTTACTGATTGCTGTCTCCCCCTTAGACTGTGAAAGGCGGAATATCTGAAACACGAATCGAGAAACGCATTGTGATCACGGGAGATGCGGACATCGATCACGACCAGGTAAAGACCTGAGGTTCTGGTTCTGAAAGTGACCGTGTCTCTAAGTTTGGCCTGTGCGTCACGTCCTGTCCCATGCCATCCCCCTCCTCCCAGCGCCTCCCGGGTGCATCCACGTCCTCAGGGTGGCACTGAAGCTGCCCACCCTGACACAGCCCGTCCTTTCAGCCCGCCTGATGCTAAACCCGCATGGAGCGTGGATTTTGCTGCTTCACGCTGGCTTTGCGTGTACTTTCGAGTCAAAGTAATTGAGAGGATTCCTGACAAATGTTAGGTATTCGTGTGGGCCTGGCTTAAAGTCCGACCGCGGATCACAAACTGAATGGCAGCTCAGTGATACTGGCTTCCCAGAGCTCAGTGAGAAAAGCCGCCAGGTTAGACTTGTGCCCACTTTCAGGAACTTATAAAGTGTTTTGTTATAGTCTTAGGAAAGCCGGGCTCTTTACCACCAGGCGTTCCCCTTAATCATTGCTATTCTCGACGGGGGAGGGGGGAGGAAATCTGAGGTCTCTTACAAAGTGGAAGTTTACACGGATTCCGAAAAATGTTTGAAAGAATCGTGCTTTCTTTCCAATGTTAGCTTGAGCAGAATGCGTGGCTGTCAAAACCAGGCGATGCACAGAACCGCTGGTTGCTTTGAGGGGAGCTTCAACTTTCGGCTGCGGCCCCAAGTGGTGGGAGCCTTTTGTTTTGCCATTTTTCTGAGTGACGTTAACTCTGCTCTAAAGGAGACCAAGCTGTTTTCTTAATAACAACACGCAGAAAAAGGAAATGTTCAGTCGACTGTCTCGGCTGGGGAGCAGGAACAGATGAGAGTTACCCAGCTTTGAGCACAGTACCAAACTCAGGAAAGAGGGTTTTAGAGAACAGCACTTCTCGTTTAAAGAACGCCCACTCTATGTGACCAAAGATAAATCGATTTTCTTCCATGCCTAAAAAGAAAGTCACAGTTTTTAAACCCTGTAGACATGGTTTTACTTACATATTTCCTGATGTGTTTCTTCCTTCCCTGAGAGCTATCAGTGGTTCAGGGGTTGCCCCGACTCTGAGTCGTGACTCTGTAGTAGAGCCTCCTAGCAGAGGACAGCACCTGCGCCTGTTCTCCACGGGAGAACGAGGGGCCCCAAGGTGACCAAGCCTCCAGTTCCCAGACAGAAGATTTCTTCTTCCCTTCGCTGGGGCAGTTTTGAGTTCCTCTGACCTAAATTGGAGCGAACTCTGGTCCGTCCCCCCGGACTCTGGCTCAACAAACATTTATTGAATTCCTGTGGTGTGTGAGGCGGGAGCGGAGTGCATCTTCTTTGGCATGCTGGAAAGTGAAAATCGGAGTCTTCTCCCGCCTTTGCTTCTCCTCCCCTGCTCTCCTCTGAATCTGTGCCTTTTCAGACTTTCCGATGCCATGTTTTCCCTTCAAGGATACTCTCAGCCTTTATTTTATGTGTATTCTTTTGTCTTTTACCTGAAAACTCAAATCTAGATAATTCTGCTTCTAAACAGCAAATAATAGAAGCATGGTCTGAAATTTAAGTACCAAAATAACACATCTTTCTGATTCTTATGTTAGGAAAAGACCCCGCAGCTTTTTGCCGTGACTGTGGGGACACGACCTTGTCGGTGTAATGTCGCACTTCAGCCCGTTTTAAAACCAAGGTCAAATAGCCAAATGAGAACAGATATTTAACTTTTTCATGTT
>JAINVK010001252.1:0-122080 GCA_030068075.1 Paguma larvata
AAAAAAGTATGGTTGAAACCAGCACTAGGAAACTGGTGAAATTCCTATTTTATGCCTATAAAGCGCTGGCACACATAATTTGGAAAATAGTTTGACTATGTATTTGAAGAACCAGCTAATTTCAGTTCTAAGAATAGTTCCCAGGGAGAAAGATGTAATGATAAAGAAGTTTGTCATGGTAACACCTAAAATAACAGATAGAAATTATTTAAATTATATTATCAAGTGATACATTGCACGGAAAAGAAGTAGACATTTAAAATTTTATTTGTAATGCTCAAAATATTTATTACGTTGTTGTTAGCAATAGGAAGAGACTAGAATTGAATAAGTTACAAGTCATAAATATAATGGAATACTATTCAACTTTGAAAAGCAAAAGAGGTAGATCTATATGTACCAATATGGAATAATCTCCTAAGATAAATTGTTAAGTGTTTAAAAAAATAAACAAGAGGGGCACCTGGTGGCTCAGTTGGTTAAGCGTCCGACTTTGGCTCAGGTCATGATCTTCTGGTTTTTGAGAGTTTGAGCCCCGCATCAGGCTCTGTGATGACAGCTCAGCCTGCCCAGCCTGATCAGTTTCTTTGTCTCCTCTCTCTCTGCCCCACCCCTACTCATGCTCTATCTCTCAAAAATAAATAAATGTTAAAAAATAAATTAAAAAAATAAATAATCAAGAGTCAACCACTATACTATGGTGCTTCTACTTGTATTTTCAAAGTAGACTTACAGCTACACTCTATTAATACAGCTATTAAATTTGCATATCATATTTCTAGAAGCTGGAGATGACAGTCCTCTAGAACAGGGTTGGAATATTTTCTGTAGAGACAGATAAATATTTTGGGCTTTGTGGGCCAAGTGGCCTCCTTAGAACATTTGACCCTGCCAGTGTAGGTATAAAATCTACCATAGGCAAGATGTAAACAAATGGGCGTGGCTGTGTTTCAATTAATTTTTTTCTTTGTGTATATATATATATATTGTTTGTTTATTTAAGTAATCTCTGCACCCAATGTGGGACTTGAACTCATGGCCCCGAGATCAAGAGCCACACACTCTTCCAACTGAGCCAGCCAGGCACCCTTCCAATAAATTTTTCTTAAAATTTCTCAAAAACAGGTGGGGCAGCTCTTTCTGCCCATGCATCCTGTCCCAGTGCTTTAATAAAATCACTTTTTTATAACAAACAAACAACAGGTGGGCCAGATTTGGCCTTGGGGCAGTAATTTGCCAGCCCCTCTACTAGAGTTTTGAAGACTATGAAGCAACTGGTTACAACAGGGAAGTGGAATTTGGAGCACTTAGGAGGGTTTTCACTGAGGCAGAGATTTGCTTTTCTACTTTATATTCCTATACTGAAGGAATTTCTTTTACCTTGTGCATGTATTCCTTAAAACATTTTGTTTTTCAAATATTGACTTACAGGGGCGCCTGAGTGGTTCAGTTAGTTAAAGGTCTGACTTAAGCTCAGGTCATGATCTCACGGTTCATGAGATCGAGTCCCGCATCAGACGCTGTGCTGACAGCTCGGAGCCTGGAGCTTGCTTGTGACTCTGTCTGTCTGTCTTTCTGTCTGTATGTCTCTCTCCCCCTTCCCCACTGTGCTTGCATGGACGCACTCTCTCTCAAAAATAAATTAACTTTAAAAAAATATTGATTTGTAACAATCCAAGAATTTCCCTGAAGAAACTAACAGACATGTCATTTGCTTTGTACGGGAAGTGCAGGAAAAAGCAGTAGTCAAGCTGTGGACCCTTTTGTCCCAACACTAAATATCATTCTCATCCCCATTTAAATTCGTAAGAACCTCTAAACAAAGAAAGATGCAGGAACTAGGAAGAAGGAGAAGATTTTTGGGTGGAGTACAGCTTTTTCCTATTGGATTCAAAGTTCCTTTGACATTTATCTCAGTGTTGCAGAAAGTTGATTCTTGGTTCTATTTCCATGTCTGTCTTAATAGCCTGGCACATAATTTTTTTTTCCCCCTAATTCATCTGTACGGGAGTGGCTTCAACCCTCTTCATGAACTCTGTAGTTTGGTGCTGTCTGGAGCTACTTGAGATACACTAGTTTTTCCTTTCTTTACATTGTGATATCGTGACATTCGGACTGCTTGTAGGCTGAGTGATTTTAGAGAATATGACAGATTTTTAGTTTACGGGACTAGTGTTTTCTTTCTTTCTGTTATTGTACATACGTTTATTAAGCCTTTGGTTTGGTTTCCCCTTTCCTCAGGTGCTGCTACATCCTCATCCTCTTCTTCCCCTTCATCCAGTTCCATAACAGCTGCTGTTATGCTAACTTTAGCTGAACCGTCAGTGTCCAGCGCATCACAAAACGGAATGTCAGTTGAGTGCAGGTGACAGCAGGACTTGCTAAAGCACTTTGCACTTAATGGCTGTTGAGGGCCACGTCTTTTTTTATACTGCACAGTGGCACAAAAAAATCAGACAAGCACTATTTTATATTTAAAAATTGTTTCTTGACAAGCTGACTTGGCACTTAAGTGCACTTTTTTTATGAAGAAAAAGTACAATGAACTGCTTTTCCTCAAGCAATAATTGTTTCCAACTTGTCTGGGAATTGTGTGTCTGGTAACTCGAAGGCCTTCCACTGTGGCAAATGGAGGCTTTTCACTGCCTGTAGAGACAATACAGTAAGCAGAGTTGTTAGGTGGGCCAGAACATGTTAAGATAACTTACTGTATATGTATTCCCTTGTATTTTGTTAAAGCTGGAACATTTGATATTTTTCCATTTATTTATGAAAAAATATGAACCTATTTTCATTTGTACGAGCTAATTGTTTTTTAAAGCAAGTCACCTTAGGGTGGCTTTAATTGTATAAGTCAAGCACTTGTAATAAATTTCAAACCTGCAGTTAACAGGGATATTAGACATCAGTCCTGGTAACCAAATATAAAGATTCTCTTTAAAAAGATGCTGAACATGTTTACAGGTTTGAATTAGGCTAAAAGGTCTTGCAGTGGCTCTTCCATGCCCCTTCAAATTGGAATGGAACTACTGTACTTTGCCATTTTTCTATAAATCAGTATTTTTTTTTAATTTTGATATGATACATTGTGTGAAAGAGAAAATGGCTAATAAACTGTATTAAATCTTAAACATGTATAAAGATTGTACTTAGCCAGTTCAAAGTGTATATTTTATTCATAATGAATTATAAAAGTTATATTTTGTGTTTTCTTGTAAATGTTTCTTTTTCCTTAAATACAGATAATTCATTTGTATTGCTTATTTTATTATGAGCTACAACAAGAGGACTTCAGGAACAAGTAAACTGTATTAGTATGGTTCAAGGTTGTTGATATGAACTGTCTCAAGAGGATGGTTGTTATTTGAAGTATAAATAGCTAATCGGGGTGGTAGGCCTATAAAATTAAATGCCTTGTATAAAATCCAAATGAACGCAAACTTGTTTTCACTTGTATTGACTTTATGTTGTATGATTCCAATCTCTGTTCTGTTTGGCACTTGTATTTTAATTCTACACCTTTGTAAGACATTTGTATATTGCGGATGTGTTCATTCAAGCTATTTAATACCTGGCACTGTTAATACACAGTACTTTACTGTACAGACTGTTTTACTGTTTTAATTGTAGTTCTGTGTACTTTTTTTGGACGGGGCTGGCATGTTTTATTTGTTTTCTGGCAATACGACATGTGAGAATTTCGAAGCGTTTTGTTGTAGATGCTAACGTGTCAGAATCCTTTACATTCAACTTTTCTAAGAAAAGCATTTTCAGTCTTGTAGTGTGTGCTTACAGTAACTAATTTTGTTGAAAATGGTTTCAAGTTATTCAAATTTGTACAGGACTGTAAGATTTGTTGACAGCAAAACGTTGAAGAAAAAGCTTATAGAATAAAAGCTATAAAGTATATATTAGGATCTGCAAACAATGAAGAATTATGTAATATATTGTACAAATGTAAGCAAAGGCTCTGAAATAAAATGCCATAGTTTGTGAATCCTTGATTTTGTTTCTAAAAGATTAAGTAATTTTAGTTCACTTCTATATGTGACCATTGACTGGAACATACCTCTCCGGCCTATACGATCCAGAAGGGGTTAATTGACATACCAAAAAAGAAGAATATTATACTATAGAATGAAAAATCCATTAACCGGATGCAGAATTTTTAAGGCATTTTTATGTCTTTGTATATACACACTATAGACTATTTTGTTTGAGTCTGAAGGTGAATATCACTTGGAGGTTTGTCTAAAGAAAAAATTTTTATTTTCTTTAACATGTGGAACCATTACCAGCAGCTTTTTTTATTTTCTTTTTTCTGGCTTGTAATTTCATGGGCTTTTCCTTTTTAGTGCACTCTGCCCCACTGCAGGTTGGAATCATCTGGGCATTGTTCAAACAATGGTCATTATCACACTGTACCCCTGGCGGCGGTGGGGGGGGTTGGGTAGTGGAGGCTATCCTCCCTTCCCCCCACCCCCAGTCCCCCAAAGAGTTGCATTCAGTTGGTCTAGGACTTAGATTTAGATCTTTTTTAAAAGGTCTCCGGTGATTTTAATACGCATTTGCCTTTCTCCACATTTTAAAAAATCGGTAATTAGGTTTTTTGCCCCATTTAATGAACTTTCCACCAAGAGGCAATCCTTTCTTAAGAACAGTTTTTAAGGCCTAAAAAGCACTTTTGGGATATCTCTGGATTTACTTTTACAGAAATCTTTTTAATGGATGACTTTACAGAACAGTGCTTCCCAAAATGAAGTCCTAGGATACTGGTTCCAGGAAATGCTTTGGGAATTTCATTGCCAAATATATATACTATAGCGTTTTTTCTTCACAGAGATTGAGCGTTAGCATATTAAAAGGCCCTTTATGAAGAGACTCCCGGCTAACTTCATTTACCTACTGTTTCCACTCTTACCCGATCATGAAACCCTGTGTTTCAAGAACTGCTAATATCACATACTTTGTGTGTTACAGAAACAGTGCTCTAAAGGAGAATGATTCTAAACTTTGTTGGAATTGAGGTGTACACTCTTGGGCCTCTCTCTGCCTTCCTGCCTATTGTCCTTCCTTCCCAACTTCTCTGGAGAGGTTGAGAATTCATAGTATTACCAGAATTTGACTTAAGTTTTCCTCTGGTCACCGAAACTGTGGTTTATACAACCTAGTTACAACAGATGGTAAAATTAAGAGAGAATGTCTTTTACAGTGTTCTCCCAAAATTTTTTTTCCTCCCGAAATCACCTAAGGGTCAGATCTTGTTAATTTTCTTTTTCTTTTTTTTTTTTTTTTAGATCTTGTTAATTTTCTTAACTGTGGGGAGACTGGGGAAGCTGAAACAGAATAGGGAAGACCACTAACATTTTTTACAAAGTGTTTTTGTCTGTATCTTTCCATGAAAAAGGGTCCTTATATTTTAAACTCTTCAGAGGAGTTAAGTGATCTCTAAACAGTTAAAAACCAGTTCTGAACAGCTGTGGGGATGATTTTTTAACTGTCCAACCACAGCCTCTTTCATCCTCACAAATTATTTTCCTCTAGAAGTGTGTGCTGCCTTTCATTCCTTGTGAGACCATTTCTCCTCCTTTCTTTTAATTTTAACCTATTTAGGGATTTTTGGCTAACATCATGATGGGTTTTGTGTATATTAGCTGCGATCCCCAAGGAGGAATAGTTTCATGATTTCATTGTGGAGTAATCTATGTAAGACCTAATAAAATATGTGCTAAATTGTACAGTCGGGGAAAAGGAGTGCATAGGAGTTTAAAGGGGGTGGTTAATGAGCATACACGGATTGTGATGACAGATGTGATGGTGACACAGAGGAGATGCAATCCTTAAAGTAACATTTGGGGGAGTTTCATCTGGAAATGGAATGTGTAGGCAAGAGTGGAGAGGAAGACTCAGTAAAGGCCAGATGTGATGAGGTTGCAGTGCTACAGATAGGAAATGATTCTTGGAATAATGCGAGAGAGAGCGGGGAGGAGAATGGGATTGGGAGACCTTCTGAAAGAAAAATGAGTAGAATTCTTCATTGGACTGTATAGAATAGATGGAGCCAGATGGGCTTCAGTTGCCAACTGTTGCCAGACAGTTGGATTTGTCTCATCTTTTGTGAAATACAAGGTCACAGTTACAGGAAGCCTAAATAAGAGACTCAGAAATCAAGACCAGAGCCACGCAGTTGAATATTGTGGGGTTTTTCCATCAGTCTTTCTGATGTAGTCTATAAAAAGGTCACACATATTCTCAGTGACTTCTTTTAAGCAGCTTTCAGAAAGCAAGTCTATTCTCGAGTCATAATTAAATCTGATTTTACCACCAAGGTTCTGAAATCAATTACTTAATCATAATTTAATACTTAGATTTTATTACCTAAAAATCAATTTACCAAACGTTCACTAGATACGGCAAGTAAAATACAGAAATAGGCTAAATAAGACAGCCATTTACATACATAACACTAGTGCAGTTAGATGGTTTGGGGGAAAAAAATGTAAATAGCTGGGAAATTTTCCTAAGTGAGATATCTGAGCTGTGATTCCTTTTGGGTAAAGGAATAACAAGGGGTAAAAAAGGCTAGAATGTGCGCGTTTGGGGAGAGAGGAATCTGGGAAGTTAGGCTGAGAAATTAGCAAGAGTTTTGAGTCCCAAGGATCTGGGCAGAGCAGGTGAGAGCTGGAGCCTCCAACTACTTTAAACGTTATTTTGAAATAGTTCAAATACCAGAAAAGTTGCCAGAGCAGTGCAAAGAATGCCCATGTACACTTCACACCGATTCACCAATTATTGTGTAACCTACATCTCTGTAACTTCATTTCTTGATAAACCGCCTTCCGTCGTCTTCAGTGATTCAGGGGTTTTCGACCGCGTTTCACTCCGCTTGGAGTGGTACCCCACACCCAGCCTGGCTGATTCTCATTTATACTTCAGGCCTCAACTACTCCCGAAGACTTCCTTCACTCCCAAGAAAGGTTTCTTTCGAGCCTGAAGAGGTCCAACCTGGCGCCGGAAGCCCTGCGCCCACTCGTCGGGTGTCTCCGGCTCCCACGCTGCCCAGACCGGAAGGGGCGTGGTTCCGGGAGCGGAAGTAGCCGGGACCCGGAAGTGCGGGCTCGTGTGCTGCCGCTGTCTAGAAAAGCTTCAGGATGGGAACGCCAGTGGAAGGGGAAGAACAAACGGAAGAAAAAGAAAGGTGCCGAGGAAGGGTGAGTGGCGCTTCTGCCTGGGCAGGGGTGTGCGTTCGGGAGCTCTGGCGGGCGGAGCGGTAGGGCCTGGCGTGGCTGAGTTTCTGGCGTCGGTGTCTAGAGACGACCCGGACGATCACGTTCGCGGGAATCTGACCGGAGACTATGTGGTTGGACAAGTCGCCAGCAGCTTGTTCCAGAGCAGGCGCCCTTCCGGAAATAGTACAGCTCGCCTGGCGTCCCTCTTCAGCTCTTCTGAGCCTCAGCTCCAACCCGTGTATGTGCCCGTGCCGAAAGTAAGTCACTGAATTGTATCCCGAATGTCCCGCTTTTAGAACAAAGCAGTCTGCCTCGCAGGGCATGATTCCTAAGGTGGGGCAGATAGGGTTAATTCTTTTTTTTTTTTAATTCTTTTTTTAACGTTTATTTATTTTTGAGAGACATAGAGACAGTATGAGCAAGGGAAGGGCAGAGGGAGAGGGAGACACAGAATCCGAAGCAGGCTCCAGGGTCCGAGCCACCAGCACAGAGCCCGATGTGGGGCTCGAACTCACAGACCGTGAGATCATGACCTGAGCCGAAGTCGTCCGCTCAACCAACTGAGCCACCCAGGCGCCCCAGATAGGGTTAATTCTAAGTAACCTTGCATTACTGGACATCCAATGAGAGAGAGTATTTGCTAATTTAGAAAGACTACTAAATTATTTTAAAAGACGAGGTCTCAAACGTAACTTCCAACTTTTAAAAGGAAACCATCAAAAAAAGGAAACGGGATGAGGAGGAAGAAAGTACATCCCAAAGTCAAGGACCACTTTTGCAAGAACCTTCACAAAAAATGAAAGCGAAGAAGAAACTTTCTGCTGCAGACAAAAAGTTGGCAAACAGGTCGGTAGAATGGTCTTAAGTTGATGTGAAAGAAATTAGATGGTAAAGAAATTGAGATTTTCATGCCTGCAATCTTCAGCTTAGTTTTTTGCTCATTTCATAATTAGAAGTTTTACAGAAAAAAACTTTTTATCGTGTAAAATGTCATACATATTCAAAGGTTGAAAAAGATGAGGACAGCCTCATATACCCAGCACCCACAAGTACTAACACTTGGCCGGTCTTGTTTCATCTCTACCCTTCTTATCTCCCTCATTAAGTGGAAGCAAATTTAAGGTTTGTAAATGCGTAAATACTCCAACATGAAAAAGGTGAGTTTTGTTTTCCCAGACTCAGAGGTCAGATTTCCCCCATTAGCTTAAGTATGTTTTCATTACAGTTTATTTGATGAAGATCCGAATAGCGGTCTTATCGCAGGCTCCCTGGCAACTTTCCTGGGTCTGTGAAGCCACTCTCTTCAAGCCCCTTAATTTCTTGTTTCTCTCACCGGGTGATATTGTTAACCTGGTCAGAGAGCTATTCATTGCTATCTCTTACTTTTTGTTCTCCTACTTAGTATATGTATGCACATCCTTAAGGTTTTTCCTTTCTCTCAGAGAAAAGTGTCTTCCTCTTTGTCGAAGGTTAATTAGGTCACCGGTGCTGTGAATACCATATATTTCTTTTGTCTCCCTCAGGATTGTTCCCTCAGATGTAGCCATTTGCTTCTCTCTCCTGTGTCTTTCATGTGTCTACCACACAAATGGGCTCAAGAGTCTCATCCTAAAAAGAGAAATCCAACAAAACCAAACCCTGTCTTTGCTACCATGCCCTCAGTCCTTCTCCTCATAGTCAAGCTTTCAGAAAAACTTTCCGCTTGTGTTCTCTTCTTTCTCTTGATCTGTTCTCTCCTCCAGGGCACTTGTTCTGACTTGTTGAATCCGACTGTTCACTTGTCATGTTTGTTTTTGTGTGGTCTCCCAGAACTTACGAAGCAGCACGCAGTGAAGGCCTCCTGACCCAGCCGCCATATTGAATAGGCAGTACAGCCTGTGTCTCAGGAGTCCTCCCTGTTCCACTCCACGCGGTGGCTTTTCTTCCTGAAGCTCTTAGATTTCTTTGGTCGCAGTCTCTTCTGATTCTCTTCTTGTCTATTCCTTCTCAGTGTTCTTATGGGTACCTTTTCTCCTGCCTGCTCTGGAAATGTTGATTTCCCTCAGGATTCTGTGGTCGTCTTCCCAGGACTTTTTTCTACCCTTCATTCTGAACAGTCTTTTTTATGCCCGTGGCTGCACCGTTCTGGTTTCTTTCCTGACCTGTGTATCTGTTTGCCTACTGGCATCTGCACCTGTGTATTCTATATACAGTTGACATTTGAACAGTGGAATGGTTAGGGGCACTGACCCCCACACATTCAAAAATCCACATATAACTTTTGACTGCCCCAAAACTTACTTACTAAATAGCCTACGGGTGACCAGAAGCCTTACCATAAATAGTAGGTGAACATGTATTTTGTATGTTTTATATGTCATGTACTGTATTCTTGCAATAAAGTGAGCTGCAGAAAAAAAAATGTTGTTAAAAAATCATAAGGGGGGCAACCTGGGTGGCTCAGTCAGGTAAGCGGCCGACTTCAGCTCAGGTCAGATCTCACAGTCGGTGGGTTCGAGCCCCATGTCGGGCTCTGTGCTGATGGCTCATCAGAGCTTGGAGCCTGCTTCGGATTCTGTGCCTCCCTCTCTCTCTGCCCTTCCCCTGCTCACAATCTGTCTCTATGTCTCTCAGAAATAAATAAACGTTTAAAAAAAAATTATAAGGAAGAGAAAAAAACCCATTTATAGTACTGTACCATATTTATCCAAAAAAAAAAAATCCACGTTTAAGTGGAGTCCAGACCCATGTTGTTCAAGAGTCACCTGCACCTCAAGACTGAGCTGCTTAGGCTCATCAGCCCTGTTCCTCTGCATGACTGGTACCACCAGCCTTCCAGCCAGTTGCCTGAGCCAGTGACGTGGGAGTCCTCTTATACTCTGTCTTTTCCCTGCTTATGTAATCGACTGCCAGGTCCCGATGGTGCTGTCTTTTAGTATCTCTTGAATCTGTCGTTCCCTTTCCACCCCTCCCTTGCCCAAGTTGGTCTGTTGTCTTCTCAAATACATGCAGTTATAACTGTCTCCTTACTGGTCTCCCTTATCCAGCCTTGCCCCCTTCCTAAATATCTTCTGCTCTGCTGCCCAAATGATCTTTTTAAGTGACCCCAGCATTTTCAGTGGTTCCTTATGCTCTATGGGAAACAATCTAAGCACTTTCGCCTAACAGCCATGATCTTGACCTGGTTCCTGCTTTGCCACACTGTCTTGGTTTCTTTCACTCCTGTTAGGTACTTTATATGCCATAGTGGGCAAAAAAGACAAAACACTAGACATGGACCCTCTCCTTAGTGGAACTTACGGTCTAGTGGAAGAATAATGTCAAAATTGACTGAGCACTATGTTCCAGACACTGCCCTTCCTCCTCTGAGAAGCCTTTCGTGTTTCTTTTGTTTTTCTACACCGTTACCATCGTATTGTGAGCTTTGCTTATCTCCTCAGAGGCTAGACTATTGAAAGGCCTTTAATAGTCTCTCTATCTTTGTGTCCCCAAATGCTAGAACAGAATAGGAACCTAGTAAATATTTACCGAGTGAATCATTTACTACCCGCGACTCGTATTACCGTTCTCTCCCCTCCTTAAGATCCCGGTCCAGGGACGCCTACCGGACACAGTTGGGAAAGCATGAGACTCTTGATCTTGGTGTTGTGAGTGTGAGCCCCACTTTGGGTGTAGAGGTTGCTAAAAAAAATAAGTAGATAAACTTAAAAAAATACGTACGGTCCCTGTCCGGGTCTCTGTTGGGACGGACGCTCAGATCTCGCTTCTCCATGTGCATCAGTGCTTCTTGTATTCGCCATTTCAGAATGTTCTTTTGACAAACAGTCCTTTAAATGTTACAGTTAAAAGTAGGAAATCTGGTTTTCCCTGCTGGCCACGTTGCTTTTACGAAGTATTTTGCAGCTATATTACCCTTTATCGACCCCCTACGAGTGCTGCAGATCCCCCAGAGTTCCGGAGCAGAGAATGAAACTGGGCATTCATAGAGCGTAAACTAGACCTCCGCAAGCTTTACAATGAGAACAACTTCCGTTGCTCTGCTGTTACCTGGCAGTTTTAACATATCTTCAAAAATTAAGCTTAATTTTTTTCTAATCTTTTTTTTTCATACATCATTCTTTTTTTTTTTTTTTTTTTTTTTTTAATTTATATTTGGTGAGAGCGTGAGCGGGGAAGGGAGAGAGAGAATCCAAAGCAGGCTTCACCCTGGCAGTGTGCTTGAACTCAGGAGCTGTGAAATCATGACCTGAGCTGAAACCAAGAGTCAGACGCTTAACCGACTAAGCCACCCGGGTGCCCCAATTTTTTCTAATTTTGAGTATTCTAGAGATACCGGTCACTTTTTGATAATGCTGCTGCTTAAATTTAGATATATTTGTGAATCATACGTTTATATTTAGGAAAGCTAGAAGTAGGTGAGTAATATCTCAGATCTTTGTCAGATACTACACCTGACTTCCTGGACTCTTCTTTCTTCTTTTCTTTTTACCTTTTTTTTTTTTTGGCCTTGTAAAGGGAAAACGCTCTAGCTAGTGCTGATTTCGAAGAAGAAATTCACCAAAAACAAGGACAGAAAAGGAGTGCTTCTCAATCTGGTATTAAAGCCGGAGATAAAAAAGTACTTGATGATGTAGATCACACAGTTGGAAATCAGAGAAAGAAAGTTGAAATCAACCACGAAGAAGAGAGGTTAAAGAATGAGAGAACGGTGTTTGTTGGGAATTTGCCTGTCACATGTAATAAGAAGGTAAGCGTGTAAGTTACATGTTGTAAGGATTCAGAGACGTTAATAACTCATAACTTTGTTTGCTCTTCCTTTATTGAATAAGTGCATGATTAATAGGTCATTAACAGATAAGCGTCTTTATAAATGATTGCATGAATCTTTCTGTAGATCGATTCCAGTATATTCCTTCTCCTTTCCGTGCCCGTAGTCACTGTCCTTACTCAGTCTTTTGCAAATCTGCAAAAAGTATCGCAGTGGTCTCCTGATTTGTTTTTTTGTTTGTTTGTTTTATTCCTTTCAGCTCTCTCTTCTGTTACATGTCACTACGCAACGTGTACATAAACCTGAAATCATGCTTAGCATAGAGTAGGGGGCTCAATAAATATTTGTTGTATAAGTGAATGAATACATCCTGAGTTTCTTCCGTTATGTGGGGTTTACTAAACCCAAAACATGCCCTTTACTTTTACAGTTTACATGTAGCCAAGATTATAAGAGATTCAAAGACAAAAATGCATATCTTATGGATACTAACAAGAATTTGAGATGCGTTTTATGTATATATATACACGTACATATAGATATATACATATATAGAGAGATATACATATGTGTGTGTGTATGAAGTATTTTTTGTCTTCCAACTGAGTAGTCAGTTATTCCTGAAATGTTCTTAAAATAAAACCTGGCAGTAAAAGATTATCAGATGGTTTTACTTAATTCTTTTTTGTAGCACTTACTTGATGTTCTGAAAGTAGACTAAAGTGTATGTATTTTTTTTTATTTTAGAAGCTGAAGTCATTTTTCAAAGAGTATGGACAGATAGAATCTGTGCGATTTCGTTCTCTGGTATGTTTTCTTCCTGCCTTGAAATTGCAGATCTTGGAACGTATTGTGTTTAAGCCAGACTGATTAACGTGTTGGTATTAGTGAGATGGAGAGGCTCAACCTTTTGAATCAACAGGTTCAAATCTAGCCCCGGAGAAGATGTGCTCTTAAGATCTCCTTCTGACTCTTGGACTCTGTTAAGTTGATGAGTTCACACAGTAAAATGGTATCGTTGTTGGAGAGCGGATGTGTGACTTTTGTTTGTGGAGCGTTACTACGTGTTGAGTAGCATTTCTGGGCTCCAAGGCATTCAATAGAGGAGGTTGGTGTACTGCAGACAGGACTTAGGCCCTGAGCATGGGTAGATCAGGTTTTTTTTTTTAATATCAGTTTAATGGTAAACCTTCATAGAAGTATAAAGCTGAGCCCTGTGTAGACCGGTCACAGTCATGCTCCTTGGAGCAGGAAATAAGCATCGTTCATGTTTTTTAAATGTAATTAATGGTATTAGAATATAAGAAATGCTTATTCCTTGTGTCTCACTGCTCTGTCTCACGCGATTCTCTAAAATAGAATTTCTCAGCCTTGACACTATGGACATTTTGTGCCGGATGATTCTTTTGTCGTTGGAGGCTGCCTGGTGCCTTGTAGGACCTTCAGCGGCATCCCCGGCCTCTAGAGGCCCCCTAGATGCCGGCAGCACCCTCGCCACCCAGACTGTCACATCCCAAAGTTTCTCCCGTCTTGCCAAATGGCCCCAGAGGACATAACTGCCCACTTCTCTAAAAGTAGACATTTCCCAAGGTTTCGGCACAGTGTCCATAATTTCTATCATGCTGTTTGTTTCTCACTTTTTTCATAAATGTTTTGTCTGCCCTTCAGAGTCCCATTTCTTGAGATCAAATGCTTGCCTGACTCATCCACTTGGGTGTCTTCTAGCACCCCAGTTTTCCAGCACGTCTCTCCCCAGCCCCATCCCAGGCCGCAAGTCTCGTCGTTGCCTTGGACTCTTCTTTGGCCCACCCAGCTTGTTCTTTGTATCCCTATCTGGTTGGTTTTTTTTGTTTGTTTTAATTTTTTTTTAACTTTATTCATTTTTGAGAGACAGAGCATGAGCAAGAGAGGGGAGAGAGAGAGAGACACAAAATCCCAAGCAGGCTCCAGGTTCCGAGCTGTCAGCACAGAGCCCAATGCAGGGCTCGAACCCACGAACGGTGACGTCATGACCTGAGCCAAAATTGGATGCTTAACTGACTGAGCCACCCGGGTGCCCCTCCCTGTCTGTTTATTAGCTGTGGGTTTTTTTCCAAGGAGTCCTTCCTTTTCTGCGTTGTTCCACCTAAGTTCTTGTTACCTCTTGCCGGAATAGTCGCAGAGGTTACCTTCAGTCTACCTCTGTCCAACATAGTGCTGTCAACTTAATTTCGCTAAAGTACTTCTTCCTGGAACTCATGATCATTACACTTACAGATAACACACCACTTGTGCCTGCGCGCGCACACACGCACACACACACACACACACACCACACATACACCCCTTGCCTGGTATTGCTTTTGGGGATCTTGCTCTATCCCTGGATTACTGGTCTCTTTGATGACCCTGCTGTGCCTTGTCCAGCACCCCACACTTCATTAGAGTCCTTATGACCCTTTTCTGTCGTTGTCACATGATTCATCTATCCCACCAGACCGAAAGCTGATTGCAGTTGCCCTGTGTGTCCAGCTCTTCGTGGGTCACCAGTACCTGCACATCGTGCACATCAAGCATATGTGGAATTGCCTGAAACCCTTCTGTTTTTCTTGCTGTGAGTGAAATCTGTCCCGGTGCTTAGCCTGACGGTCGGCACAGGGTGGCCCTGAGGCCCTGTGTTCCCCTCACGTGACTCTCCTGCAGCCCGGGAGCTGCCCTCGTTGCTGATCAGACACTTGGCTTTCTCACTCTTCGTTTTGCTCAGTTCATTGGTGGTGTTGGGACTCCTCCTCCGAGTCTCGCATTGCCTAGTTAGATACCGGCTCTTTCAGTAGGCAATTCAAATGTTACTTACTCAAGCTTTCCTTTTTATTTTATTTTATTTATTATTATTTTTTTTAATGTTTATTTATTTTTGAGAGAAAGAGACAGAGTGTGAGCAGGGGAAGGGCAGAGAGAGAGGGAGACACAGAATCTGAAACAGGCTCCAGGCTCTGAGCTGTCAGCACAGAGCCCGACGCCGGGCTCAAACCCACAGACCATGAGATCATGACCCAAGCCGAAGTCGGAGGCCCAACCGACTGAGCCACCCAGGCGCCCCTCAAGCTTTCCTTTTTAATACTTCGTGCCATCAAGTGGTATTTTTGTCACTAAATTGTTTCTGGACCTTATTGCTCTTTGTTACATCTGCTTATTCGTATCTTCAGTACAAAGTAGAGACGCTTGAGCGCTCCCAGCGGGCACCCAGTAAATGCGTTTGGATGACCTTCATTCACCTGTTGATTGTTCGTTCACTTGGGTGTTTCTCCCGTCTTGCTTGGTGACGCCGTCTGTATTTTTTCAGAGTTTGCGAATAAGACAGACTGCAAATTTCTTGGTTTTACTATATATGGGATGACTAAGAAAGATTTCCAGAGGACATTTAGAGTAACCGCCCTGAATGAAACCGACATTCATGGATGGTGCCGTTCCGCGAACTTGCAGGGCGCCTGTATCTTTTCACCTCTGTCTTCTCAGTACCCGGCCGAGGTGGCCCAGCGCCTCGGCCAGGATCTCAGGCTTGGCGCATTGCTGACGGTCAGAGTCGCATTGCTGACGGTCAGAGTCGTTGAGTTGCATTTCCATCTCCATAAAGTTTTCCCTCCACACCCCCTCACTTCTAAGTAGTACAAAAGTAATACTATATATGGCTGAAAAAAAAGTGAATTTGAATGTAAAGGGGATTCCCTTATTTGCCCAATTAAAGATACTGTGATTTTTTTTTTTTTGCCAGCTGGCATAGACAACCCCTTAGATACGTGGATGAAATAATGTCTTTACATTATACGCCAATTTAGTTAGACGTATTTAAAATCATACAGAACGTACAAAAATTAAAATCATATAGAATGTACCATAAAATATTAGTATAGAAATGTCGCTTTTTTTCCCCAAGCTCATTTTATAAATGTTTTCCTTATGTTTTTCATATGCGTCTTTAACCTCCCTGTCCGCTTGTGACCAGAGGCCCCTGTGAGTCATCTGACCCAGGTTGAGGGCACAGTATGTTTACTTCAATCTGGATTAAAAGTCATCGCCTGTGAAATATGAATATGGCCCCATATCATTGGAAAGTTTTGTCCTAACCCACCGGATCCCGTTCATAAAAAGTTAGGACAGTTGTTTCTGATGCCCTAGCGTGTTTTAATTATATCACATCAGAAGAAGATATTTAGAATTCAACTTATTAAAATATAATTAATATAAAAATATTTCAGATAATGATTTTGCTTTAATACCGCCCCCCATTTTTTTTTCTCTTAAAAGATTCCAGCAGAGGGAACTCTGTCCAAAAAGTTGGCAGCAATAAAGTAAGTTAAGCCCGTGTTTTCGTGGGTTTTTATCTGTGGGTAATACATCATACTACTCGACTGTTTTCCTATGTCTGTAATAGCATGTAAGTTTATCAGATGTTTGTCTTTAAGCCTTGACATAAATTGTAGAATCACAGGAAGTATTATAAAGTCAGTTGCTAGAAAATGTGCCATGCGAAATTTCAAGGACATTTAATGGAGCATTGTGTTTGGAAGAGAATAAGAAAGTTTTCTGCCGAAATATTTTAGTGTCAATCATAAATACCACATTTTATCAGTTCTCAGGCACACATTTGCCCATATCTTAACATTTTCAAGTCAGGATGCCTCTGAAAATCAGGGGTGCCCCATAGTTGCTGTTGACTGGTCAGGTTTTTCCAGAGAGAATTCGTGTTCGCTGCTGTCAGTCACCTGGGGGTGCTGCCAGCCAAGACCACTTTCAGCTCTCTGTTTGAAAGTTTGAAAGTAGTGTGGCTGGTGGTTCGTATTCTCCGGGGATTTTCCCCTACCCTCCTTATCCACCTAGTGCCCCAGACGAGACACAAAAGTTTTCTTCACTCTCCCTTTAGATCTCATGAATTTTTAAAGTTGACATGTAATTGACATATAACATGTACATTTAAGTGTACAGCCTTTATTTCTCATTTACCTTCGGTTCTGTGCAGGGTTTCCTAGTAATCTCTAATCCTGGGTTATTTTTTTTTCTAAGTAGGATATGAATTAATAGATTTTACAAATAGTGTATATATTAGATATAGGTATGTTAATAGGTATACAGATTACGTCAATATACAGATACAGTTATATTAGTTAAAATAATGTACTCTGAAAACGTCGCAGCGTTATTTACAATAGCCAAGATAAGTGGCCATCAGTAGATCATTGGATGCGCGCGCGCGCACACACACACACACACACACACACACACCCAATATTATCCAGGCCTAAAAAAGAGAAAAATCTTTCCATTTTTGACAACGTGGGTGGACCTTGAAGGCATTATGCTAAGTGAAGTAAGTCAGAGAATGAAAAACAACTCGAAGACACAGAACAGGTGGGTGGTTGCCAGGGGAGGAGGTGGGGGAGAAATGGGTGTAGGGGGTCAGAAGGTGCAAACTTCCAGGTATAAAATAACTAAGTCACAGGGATGTCACGTACAGCATGGTGACCGTTGTTTAACATTTATTTATTTTTTGAGACTGTGAGTCGGGGGAGGAGCAGAGAGAGAGGCAGACACAGAATCCGAATCAGGCTCCAGGCTCCGAGCTGTCAGCACAGAGCCCACCTTGGGGGTCAAACCCATGAACTGTGAGATCATAACCTGAGCTGAAGTCAGACACTTAACCTCAGCCTAAGCCACCCAGGCCCCCTGTGGCTAACTTTTTTTCAGGGTGTCTTTTAAAGAGCCAAAGTTTTAAATTTTATTGAAGATCCACTTTAGAGAATGCTGGGTTTTGGTGGTCTGGTTGGGGTCCTCTGCTGTCCCGGTCAGCCTCTGATGCAGACGGGCCCTTTCTGCCTGCGTAGCAGTGCACCTGCCGGTCCTCCCTCCCATGGAAGCCAAACTCTGCCTGTGCCTTTGGTGGATCTTGGGCTGGAAAACATTTCCCACTCGTTGCCCTTTGGTAGGAGGCGTCCCTTCTCTGGCCACAAGGGTATTCCCTATGCCCTGGGGATGACAGGGCTTCTGTCTCTGCCCCCGCAGCTCAGCCCTCTCTGTAGGGTGAAGAATCCAGGTGGGTTTTGTGTCCTCCTCACACTTCTTTTCTCCAGCCCACACCCCCCAGGGATGTCTCTGGGCTCCCACCTGCCCTCAGTTATTCCTGGGGACACCAGCAGAGGTCGGAGGGGCAGAGCCTTTGAGTGGGTGTGAATATGTGTGGGTGGCCTCCAGAGATTCCATTTCAGGCCCAGCCCACACTCGGCTTTGGCAGTTTATTAAATCCTAGCTGAAATCGGCCCAGCGCCCTCATCCGGCACCAGCTTGTGAGCCAGTGCTGCCTCCTGTCTCCCTGGATGGACCCGCCCTCACTTAGCCCCCAGGCGGCTTGGTTTCCCTTGGACTTCAGCTCTGGTAGCTTCTACAAAAGTTACAATGCTGTAGGTTATCTGGCTGCTTGTTTAGGGGTGGGGATGATGCTGTTCCTGGCTTTCTCCCTTCCGGGTGCGAGTAGGACTCTAGATGTCATTAATGCCTAGACCTCTAGATGTCCTTAGTTTTTTTTAATCACCCATCAAGCTTAATACAAAACAGGTTCTTGCCACATAGAAAAGGGGCAGAACTGCATGAATTCCTCTGTGCCGAGGGATCCTTTCTCATAGAGTGCAGTTAAGAGATTTTTCATTTTAAATTTTTTAGAGAGCGTGTGCGTGCCCAAGTGCAAGTGGGGGAGGGGCAGAGGCAGAGGGAGGGAACCCCAAGCAGGCTCCGTGCTCCGCGCAGAGCCGGACTCGGGGCTCGATCTCAGGACCCTGGGATCATGACCTGAGCAAAAATCGAGTCGGACACTTGAACCGACGACGGAGGCACCCAGGTGCCCCCAGTGAAGAGTTTTTAAAGTCACGTTCCATTTAGGCCGTCTTGGCGTTTGTCTTAGTCTGTTTGGGCTGCTATAACAAAAGGCCACAGACTGGATGGCTTATAAACAATAGAAATTTCTTTCTCACAGTTTCAGAGGCTGGGAGGTCAGAACGAAGTGCCAGCATGGTTGCATTCTGGTCAGGTCAGCTTCCTGGTTCATTGCCAGTGCCTTCTCACTGCGTCCTCACGTTTTGTAGTCAAACAGTAAGATAAAGAAGGGGCCGGGAGCTCTGCGGGGTGTCTTCTTTAAGAGCAGTAGTCTTACTCAAGAGGATTCCACCCTCATGACCTTAGCCACGCCCACAGGCCTCACCTTCTGTTACCATCACCTTGGGCATTACATGGATTTCAACATACGAATTTGGGGAGGATGCTAACATTTCAACCCTAGGAGAAGCTGAGTAGGATGTTGTCGGGAGCTGCGTGCTGCAGGGAAAGAGTAGGGGCTGCGGAGTCGGCTAGGCTTGTCTGAAGGCCTGGGCTGGCCGCTCCTTGCCTTGGGATCGTGGCACTTCTGAGTCTCAGCTTCTCTATCCATAAGATCAGAAAAGGAACCCCCATGTCAGAGATGGGAGATTAAATGAATACATACAGTGTCTGACACTGCCCAGTATTATATTAGGCATTCCAGCAATCGAAGCTAGTTTTATCAATATAAAACTTTCCGATAGTGTGGTATGTTATTACAGAATGCCGGGAGTAATGCCCTCACGTTCCCTAGGACCTCTCTCGATGGTCCTCGCTCGTTTATTAGTGTTTTTACCACTTCAAAAACAATAGGTTCATGTCTTCAGGGAAGACTCTGTGGTCATCGCTAGGTCCTTTTTGCTGACTGGCCACATCTCAATGATATGACCATCTTGCAAGCCTAGCGAATTAGCAGGTGGAGGCATTGAGCAGCCGTAGCTGTAGTCGTTAAAAAAAGAGTGAAAACCAGTCATAACATGCTTCCCGTTGAGCGAACACAGCACTACCTCCAGTCCTGTCAGAGATGTCCAGTCTGAGTCTGAGCTAACCTCTGGATCCAGCCGTCAATTTGCAGGAAATAGGGAGGCCGGAGGTTGACCTGTACTGTGAGCTTGCAATCAAAAAAATTCAGCCTTTGGAAGATTCTGTAGGTCGAACAGTAAGGTAAAGAGAGAGATAAAGGCAGAATCCTGCAGACTGAGTAAGACCAAGAATACTTGAAGTCCCCAAATGGCCAACACCAAAGTATGACCGAGGAATAGACATTGATTGTGATAAAACCACAGAGACACGCGAGCAGATAGCTTCTGGAAAAGTAGGGGTGGCAGTTACCTTTGGAGGGGAGGAGGCACAGGGAGAGTCTTGGGGACGGGCAGCGGCTGCAAGGGGGTTGATCTTTAAAGTTTCTCTAAGCTATACACGTTTGTGTAGTTTTTTTCTTCTAGTAAGAAGGAAAAATCAAGTTGGCGGTCGCATCTGCTTATGTGGTGTTAGGTTCAGAGATGCAGTTAAGATTCTTGTGTCTGGCCTCGTGACATTGCCGTGGGGGCCCGCTGGCTCTCTCAGAGTGATGACTGATAGGAAGGGGAAGGTTCCATGTTTTATCCGATATCTGTGTAAATCATTCAGTATTTTTTGCGTCATTACTAAATATTTATTGAAAGAGAGGAAACTTCTCCCGGGAATTCTTGTCGTATGTGCTGATGGAGAGTAGAAAACAAACTATTTTTTTCGTGACTTCGAGATTAACAGATTTTACGTCGTCTTTTTTTTTTTCTTTTCGTATAGACGTAAAATTCATCCTGACCAGAAAAATATTAATGCTTATGTTGTGTTTAAGGATGAGAGCGCTGCTACAAAAGCACTGAAAAGGTAATTTTCTCTCTTTGAGATTTGAGTAGAATGATTATACTTAAGTATATACGAGGATGTTTTATTCTTTGGTTTGACTTTAGAGCAAATATTACAGTTAACTCAGCACTCATTTTTAACAACCATTTCCCCCCTTCGTGTTTATAACGCAGAAATGGGGCCCAGTTTGCAGATGGATTTCGTATTAGAGTTGATCTGGCCTCCGAGACTTCATCCGTAAGTGGTACTTGACTTGTTTAAAGAACTTAACTAGTGTCTCGTAGGGAGAGATGTTCTCTCCTGAGCTTTTGCTAGGAGAGGAGTGGAATCATCAGTGAGCACGAGCGATGCCAAGAAGGAAACACTTTGGCCCTCTGAGGTCCCAGCGTTGCTGCACAGCCTGGCACGAGGACCTTAGTCGATAGCTTCCAAGAACGCAGTACCCCCATGTCTGGTCAAGTGTTCCTAGAGAGTTAGCCTGGAAGGGATGTTGGAGATCTTCCGGGCCAACACCGTATTTCATATACTGAGATCGAGAAAGTTAAACAACTCAGTTTTTGAGTCCCTGCTCTGTGCCAGGCACGCAGTGCAGAGACACAGTCTGAGTTCTGTGGGGCTTCGCAGTACAAAGGTGAAGACAGATGGGCTGATTGTGGCACTTTTTTTTTTTTTTTTTTTTTAATGTGTGTTTATTTTTGAGAGAGAGCATATGAGCGGGAGCGGGAGAGGGGCAGAGAGAGAGGGAGACCTAGAATCTGAAGCAGGCTCCTGGCCCTGAGCTGTCGGCACAGAGCCCGACGTGGGGCTTGAGCTCACGAACTGCGAGATCATGACCTGAGCTGAAGCCGGGCGCTTGACCCACTGAGCCACTTCTGATAAATACACAGGATGCTCTGTCAACTCAGGAAGGGGACACTTGACTTGGGGACATGCTAGCAAGAAGGGACAAAAGAGGGCTTCCAGGAGGAGAACAGGTCTCTATCAGACTTGAGAGATGGGTCAGGGTTATCTAGACACAAGAAATTCTAGCCAGTGTATGAGGTGGGGGTGAAAACTTAATTTGCTCAGGGAGTGGCAAGAGCTGGATGCAGTTGTTACCAGGTAGGGTGAGAAGGGGGGCCGCAGCAAGTTGCCGTTGGAGAAATAGGAGAGGCCAAATCATGAAGACGCTGGTCTGCCGGGCTGAGTCTGGAGCTTGTCCAGGAGCAGCCCCACAGGGTTAAAGGCAGGAGCGATGGGACTGGATTTGCGATTCACAAAGGTCTCTCCACATGAATGAAGGCTGCTCGTGAGAGCTCACCACAGAAACCCAGAGCGCATTGTTGTGGGGGTCAGAGTGAGCAGCCGAGGAAGGCCCAAGGCCTGGAAGACATCTCTGGCTTTGATTGTAGACCTACCCTGAGGGCCAAGTCCATCAGCTGCTCGTGTTATTTGAATTAGATTTTATTAGCACACAACCATACCCATGAGGCTGCTGTAAATGTGCTGTCAAGGCCAGGAGGGAGGGTAGTTCCACCAGAGACCACTTGGCCCGCAGTGCCCAAAGCACTGCGGTCTGGCCCGGTACAGAGAGAGCTGGCCAGTGTAGCATGCCTGTCTCGAGCATTGCCGTGTGTTAGTGCTAGCTGTGAACACTAAAACCTGCTTCCTCTGGTGCTTACTCACTTTCAAGAGGGAAGACGAAAGAAACAGAGTCAAACAAGGGACTGGTGTGTAGTTAGAGCAGTGGAGACCCGTCCGGAACATGGGGTGAGGGAAAGAGTGGATTTTTGGAAGACTTCCATTTTCGGCTCTAGTGATTTTTATTAACCTTCTTTGTATTTCAGAGGGACAAGAGATCAGTATTTGTGGGGAATCTCCCGTACAGTAAGTTTCAAATAAAGTACCCATTTGTCATTAAAATAACAGGAAAGTAACAACTGAGTAGTAACGTCATGTTTTGCTTTAAGACTAACTTGATATCTAGTGTAGAGTGTAACTTGAGTGGTCTTCGAGGGGCCTGCTATATTAACTGTATCATGTTAACTGGCTGTACTGTTACACAGCCCCAGCTTTCAAAGGCGATTCTGTCCTTACTTGTGCTCGGGTTGAATTCGTTTTTAGAAGTGGAAGAATCTGCAATTGAGGAACACTTTTTGGACTGTGGGAAGATTGTGGCGGTAAGGATTGTGAGAGACCCAGGCACCGGAGTCGGCAGAGGGTTTGGCTACGTACTCTTCGAGGTATGGGAGACTCGTGTGTTGTCACTGTCCTTTGAAATGTGCCGGAGAGGTTGTCAGTGCTGTTTCAGCTCTCAGACATAACTGTCACCGTCACCTCCAGATTCCATCGTCAGGAAACGACAGTCCTAACCTGCCATATTAGAGTGCTATTCCTGTAACCACACCTAATCAAAAGACATTCCGGTTCCCTCTTTCTCCATATTAACATTATTAAATAATGTTTTAGATAATAGGAAAGGTATTAAATCTCTGAATTTCCACCTTCCGTAAAATGGAGGAAAGAATTGACCCGGTCGCACAGGTAGAAGAAAATTTTGCTCTTTGTACAAAATTGGTTATATTTAGTTTACTAAATATGAACCAGTATATCCTGCCTAATAATATTAGAATATACATACCATGAGAATATACATGCTGCCTGATGGCACTCAAGTTTTTCTCCCTTCCACAAGCATCCATTAATTTTATTTCCTTCAGTTTTTTTCTGTGCCTTCTTTTTTAAAGTTGAACTTCTGTGGACATAAAATTTTGCCACCTGCTTTGTGTTTTCTGGTGTATAACTATGTTCTTTTGAACGATGTAATATAATTTATACTGTCTTTTCCCTAATGTTTCTCAAATGTTGGAAATTTGCAGTGTTCTCTATTTTTCCCTATAATAATGAAATTGGGGTGGTTTTTTTCCTTCAAATGTTTGTGGTTGCTTTTTTTTTTTTGATAGATCGCCAGCGGGCTGTCACTGACTAGGTCAAGATGTATGACCACGTTTAATACTCTCGATACGTATTATTACCAGACAGCTCTTGAGAAAGGTTGTCACAGTCTGTGTTGCCATCATTACTGCATTGTAGTGTTTCTCCGTTGTCTACTATTTTTTTTAAGGTTTACTTATTTATTTTGAGAACGAGCTCGAGTTGGGGAGAGGGATACCAAGCTCGAGTAGGGGAGAGGAATACCAAGCAGTCTCCTGCTGTCAGCACAGAGCCTGATGCCAGGTCTGTCCCACGAACTGTGAGATCATGACCCGAGCCAAAACCAAGAGTCGCTGCTTAACCACCTGAGCCATTGCGGTGCCCCTCTGCTGTCTACTGTTACTTGAAAAGTTCATAAAGCCCTTTAGCAAATGTCTCATAAATATTCAGGGTTGTTATTGGTTGTTAGTGGTTCTATATAAGAATAAAAGAGTAATAGAATTTGGGATCTCAACAAGATCCTGCAGGGGCGCCTGGGTGGCTCAGTCAGTTAAGTGTCCTAACTCTGCGCTGACAGCACAGAGCCTGCTTGGGATTCACTCTCTCTCTCTCTCTCTCTCTCTCTCTCAATAAATAAACATAAAAAAAAAAAACAAACAAAAAACGGAATTCTGCAAGGCGTCTAGTCCAACATCTCAAGAGACTCTGCTAACACAGTGCAGCTTCTGCAGAAAGAGCCTGTGAGAGGGGAGGTTCATTGGCTTAAAAGATGGCATGTGACTTATCCAGTTGGTCGAAACTCCATTTTACAATGAGAAAAATAAAGCCTGTTGGATTGTGACTTACCTGATTATGTGACGAGGCAGCTGAGTGCTTCCTGGGGTGAAACTCGTGAGGAGCATGATGAAACCGAGACTGCCGGCCCAGCCTCTGAAACCCGTGGGACTGGACTTCTTGGATGTGAAAGCAGGAGGGGTGTCTGTCTAGGTGCAAGCTTGAAAATTCTCCGAATCCACTAAAGTCACAATTTTACTAGTGTCTTTGCAGAGGGATTTCTGGTGGAAATTAATACATTGATTTTTATTCCAGAATACAGATGCTGTTCATCTTGCTCTGAAATTAAATAATTCTGAACTGATGGGGAGAAAACTCAGAGTCATGCGTTCTGTCAGTAAAGAAAAATTGAAGCCAAATTCAAATCCCAGCTCGAAGAATGTCGGGAAACCTAAACAGGGACTTAATATCGATTCAAAAAACGTAGGACATTCTAAAAGTTTGTTTATTGGAGAAAAAGCTGTTCTCCTTAAGAAGAAAAAGAAAGGACAGAAGAAAAATGGACGGACTAAGAAACAGAAAAAACAGAAGTAACAATCCAGAGATTATTTTGCTCCCACTGAGTACTCATAATAAAAGTGTGGTAAACCCGTGTATCAAGTTGCAAAATTTTTTATGGGTGGTGCGTGTGAAACGTGGGAACGTTTTTAGTTTATTCACATTTTAATAGCACCTTTGAAGCATTTATTTTAAGATGTAAGCAGATTAGTCACCAGCGATTATGTGTTACTGCCGATGATTTTAGACTTAGGGTAGACACTTAGAATTAAAAAAAAAAAAGAATCTTAGTTGTTCTGTATTAGCGTATGATGGGAATATGTAATTAACATGTCAGACTGTTGTTTCAAGAATTACTTGGGATGAGACTAAATTAAAGTGACTAAATTAAAAATATATATATATACACACACACACACCTTAATACAGATTGGACCTAGATAGGTCGGAATACTGATCTAATACAAATCACAATCCCAAAGAAGAAAGGTTTGAAGGGCTGTTACGTTAACAGCCACTAATTTTTTTTCCCCCATTTTGCTTGAATTTGTGAAAAGTGGAGTTTGGGGTTTTTATTTTAATTAATGAATGAAAGAATATTATATGAAATGTTCCTTTGATTTCTTATTCTAACGGTAATTAAACTCGTTTTTGAAGTCCTTGGCAAACTGTCTTTAAAGCAGATCTCTACTTTTATTTCTGTTGTTCATTTGGAAAAATACTCTCCCAGGAAAACTTGTGATTCTTAAATTAGTGTCACGCAGTAGAATGAAATGAAACAATCCTTCAAAAAGATCCTACTTAAAGGATATTTTCTGGGGTGCCTGGGTGACTCAGTTGGTTAAGCGTCCGACTCTGGCTCAGGTCACGATCTCGTGGTTCACAGGTTTGAGCCCCACATCAGACTCTGTGCTGACAACTTAGAGCCTGGAGCCTGCTTCAGATTCTGTGCGTGTGTGTGTGTGTGTGTGTGTGTGTGTCTGTCTCTCTCTGCACCTCCTCCACTCTGCACATGCTCTCTCAAAAATAATTGTTGAAAAAACAAAGGATATTTTCTGATAAAATATGGTAATTAAGCCATAAAGTTCAACAAGGGGAGAGAATACCGTTGTATTGCCGTGGGACTTAAGCTTGTGCTGCAGCTGTCGCCCCTGTCACGGATCTTACCAAGCTGCATCCGTGTCAGGGGGGGCGGGGTGGGAGAAACCCAGGGGTGCCGGTCTGAGGCGGGCAGAATCAGCAATGCAGGTGTCGTGTCACCGAGGTGGAGAAGGGGCTTGAGGGATAGTGAGTTATTTCCTGATTATTTTGAAAATCTCATCTTTTGGTTGTAGCTTCAGGGAAACCTAATGATCTTTAAAATGTACTTTGTAGAAATCAGAGCTCTATTTTACTGTATCCAGAGACTGGGTGTTTTATGCTTAGCATCCCCTATGGTGCCTAAAATCTAGTTTTTTGTAAGTATGGTTCACTAAATACTTATTACTTGATAATCTTGAGCATTTTTGCATGTATTTCCCATTAACCTTTGTATAAAGATGCATCACCTATAGACCATATAGAACTATTACTGTAGATACAGACTATATGTAGCATATATTTTTATTGTGTATACCTTATAGTGTGTATTAGCGGATATTTTATGTAATGTTCAGTGTATGTATAAATATATCATTTTAGCCTTTTTTTCCTTTCATAATTTAGTTTTTATTGGTTGTTCTGATATATAAGTTCAGTCTTTAACATGGGGTTCTCCTTTGGTCTTTAGGTTTTTGTGTAAAGAGCCATGGGCCGCAGTATAAGGGCATTTGGTTCTTGACCAACCTCTGTGCATGACTTTGGACAACCCTTTATCTAAATATCTTGATTGAGGGGCGCCTGGGTGGCTCAGTTGGTTAAGTGGCCGACTTTGGCTCAGGTCATGATCTCACATCTGTGAGTTCGAGCCCCACGTGGAGCTCTGTGCTGATGGCTCATCAGAGCCTGGAGCCTGCTTCAGATTCTGTATCTCCCTCTCTCTCTGCCCTTCCACGGCTCACGCTGTTTCTATGTCTCTCAAAAATAAATAAACGTTGGGGCGCCGGGGTGGCTCAGTCAGTTAAGTGTCTGACTTTGGCTCAGGTCATGATCTTGCGGTTTGTGAGTTCGAGTCCTGCGTCAGGCTCTGTGCTGACAGCTCAAAGCCTGGAGCCTCCTTCAGATTCTGTCTCCCCCTCTCTTTGCCCCTCCCATGCTCATGCTCTATCTCTCTCTGTCTCTCAATAATAAAAACATTTTTTTGGGGCGCCTGGGTGGCTCAGTTGGTTGGACGGCCGACTTCAGCTCAGGTCATGATCTCACGGTCTGTGAGTTCAAGCCCCGCGTCGGGCTCTGTGCTCACGGCTCAGAGCCTGGAGCCTGTTTCAGATTCTGTATCTCCCTCTCTCTCTGCCCTTCCCCTGCTTATACTCTGTCTCTGTGTCTCTCAAAATAAATAAACGTTAAAAAAAAAAAAAAGTTAAAAAAAAATAATAATAAAAACATTTTTAAAAATTTAAAAAATAAACATTAAAAATATTTAAATATCTTGATTGATGAAATAAGAGACTTTAACTTTATTCTGTGACTAGTACATTGATGGATATATTTAACTGACATGGAAGTTTCACATGACATTACTGGTCCTTCTATACATGTCATTTCCTGATACTTCAAATTCTATTTTCTTAAAAACACCAGTTGTGGGGCACCTGGGTGCCTCAGTTGGTTAAGCATCCGACTTTGGCCCAGGTCATGATCTCCTGGTTCCTGAGTTTAAGCCCCATGTCAAGCTCTCTGATGACAACCCAGAGACCAGAGCCTGCTTCAGATTCTGTGTCATCCTCTCTGTCTGCTCCTCTCCTGCTCATGACTATCTCTCTCTCTCTCAAAAATAAACATTAAAAAAATGTTTTTCACCACCAATTACGATCCACTGGGTCATGATCCACCAGTATTCCACAACACACTAATGATTTCACTCACAAACAAGTGCATAGGGGGTGCCAGGCGGTTTCTGTTTCAGGAGTCTATGCTTGCGTTTTACAACAGGTGTTTTAAAACATTAAGGGAAAAGGACAGATGTTGCTCTAACTTTGCTTCATATCAGCATATTGCCTGGTATATTGAACTTCATAATTGTGACCTGAACACTTACATCATGTGTATTATGCCCAACACAGAGCTAGTTCTTTGTTCATCTTATGGCCATGTAGTCTCTTCAAGTTTTCAAGAGAGTTAAGTTCTAGGCCTCATTGCATCTGTGTGCCCTCGGACAAGTCTTTTGTGTTCCAACACATCTGAGGCTTAGGATATACCTCTAACAGCTGAGGTCACTGGCAAGTTTGGGGACAGGAAGAATCCGAATGTATGTGTGCAGCACATAAGGAAAAGCTTTTTGTGTTACTCTGTTGTGTGTAAATCTCAATTACTATCTTTGCTTTGGTACAGAATGCATCTCTATACCCTTCCCTCTCCACCCCAGTCCCGGCAATGCATACATACCTTTGGTCCTGTTTCTGGTCTTCCATTGGGTATCAATTAAGCAAAAGGGCTTTCCCAACCTCCTGGACTAGGCTAGGGGCTCCAGCTGAATGTGTCCGTTAAGTACCCTTGCAATAACTTCTGACACCGACGACCCAGAGTTTGGCCAAACTTCATAGGTTAAGCACAGTCTCCTACAAGACTGCCTTCAGACAGCTGACAAAACTTGAGGGTGGGGGTGGGGTCTCCAGGTCACGGTCTTATGACCATCTGGCTATTAGTTTGGGGGTTCCCACTACCCCCTCAGGTTCAATAATTGGCTATAAGGACTTAACTCAGGAACATGGTATACTTATTTTATTTAAGTAATCTCTACACCCAACATGGGGCCGGAACTCACAAGCAGGAGATCAAGAGTCCTATGTTCTTCTGACTGAGCCAGTCAGGCACCCCAGGAACATGTTGCACTTATAATTACAGCTTTATTACAGAGAAAAAAGAAACCAGCCAAATGGAAAGACGCATAGGGAGAGGTCTGGGAGAGTCCCACAGATGAAGCTTCTGTTGTCCCCTCCCTTTGGAGTCAGAACACCTCACCCTCCTAGCACATGGCACATTGGTGTAGAATTACACAGTGTATTGTCAACCTAGGAGACTCACCTGCTTCTGGGTCCTGAGTATTTATTTCGGTTTCATTAAGTAGGCCATTTGAATCTCCAGCTCGCCTCCGCTCCAACCCCGACCTTCCCAAAGGTAGGGTTGGTATCAGCTGGATCCAAGACTCAACCCTCTAAGCACATGGTTGGTCTTTCTGGCCTGGCTAGCCCCCATCAGAGTGGACTCCTTAGCATAAACTGCCAGGGCTCACCCTGAGTAAGAGACATCATTGTCACTCCCAAGGTTTAAGAGGATCCCTCCCTATGACTGGGGACAGAGGCAACCACATTGTTAGGACACAAACTTGAAGGTCCCTTCTCTCCCCTACCCCTCTCAATTTATAGTTATTTAATGTCTTTCTAACCAAGGTTTTGTCTTTTTAATCTACCATATATAATGTTTCCAGGGACTATAAGACAACTCATGTTTTCAATTTTCTTCCATCTCTTTTATCCATTATATTTTTCCAGGAATCAGCGTGATTTTCTTCCACCCCTCTCAAGCCTATATTGTGATATTCTTTCGACACTGGGTCACTAGATTATGTTGCTCGCTGTAAAGCGGATTGTGACTGAACTTGGAAAGCAAATTCAGTTCAATTCAAAGGAGTCACAGGTTGTCTATATTACACAAGAATTAATACTAAGTATTTGTCACCAGTCCCTTCCATCTTTGGCACAAGCAAAGAAGTCAGCTACAAAGTCTTTTGAGTATGTGACTGACGGCCACGCACAGCCTTCGCGACGTCACGCTCAGCGGCTCTCCCGGAAGTGCGAGGTCACTTGCAAAACGCTGACACCAACGCACACCCCGCCCGGAGGCGCCTCAGCAACAGCGCTTAGGCCCCCTGCGCAGGCGCAGGAGCTACGCGGGCGCCGCTGTTCAGGCACTGCCGCGGACGCCCCCGAGGGCCTCGCACGGCTGGGGCCGGAAGTGGGTGCGTTTGGCCTTTCCGCGTCCCTCGCGGCGAGCGACAGGTCGCAGCGGCGCGGTCCGCTGTGAGGGTTCGCGGCCAACTGCTTCTACCCCGGCCTCGACGCCGCCGCGCTCTTTCCTGCTCCGCGGTCGAGCGAAGATGGTGGGCCGGAACAGCGCCATCGCCGCCGGTGTCTGCGGGGCTCTTTTTATCGGGTACTGCATTTACTTCGACCGCAAGAGACGGAGTGACCCCAACTTCAAGAACAGGCTTCGAGAACGTGAGTGGATCCCCTCGGTCCCGGGCCCGCAGCCTCTCCCCGCTTCCGCGTGGCTGCCCTTCGCTGCCGCGCTGGGGGTTGGGGGGCGTGGGGGTGCGGGGGCGTCGGGGTAACCCGGCGGCTGAGTACCTCCGAGCCGGAGAAAGGCGGCGGCGCCGGTCCCCCCACCTCCCCGCATGCTTCCCTCCATTTTGGAGGGACGATTTTTCCCATTTTGTCGTCTCCAGACACACACCGTGTGACTGCACTCTGGTTTGTGTTAGGATTTGGGCGGGGGGGGGGGCTCTTTTTGCAGTTCGCCTGTTTAAACCTCTATTCATAACTCGAGAGTCGTGCGATTTGTGTTTTCCGAAATTGTGCTTGAAACTTGCTCCGCAGATCCACCCGTATCGCTGCTGCATTCTTAAACCCTCTTGGTAGCTTCCTCGAAAATGCTTCCAAGATATGAGTGAATGCTATAGAAATTGCAGGGGAGTCCAAAAGGCTGCGCCTCTCCTGTGCCTCAGTCTTATTTCATACCTGCGACATCTTTTACGAGAGATCTACGATGAGGGAGGTCGTGCCACCAAAACCATTGTGATCTTCGAATTTCGGAGGCCTCAGAGAGCAAATTTGTAGCAATAAATTGTGACTTTTCTAGGTTGCTCAGTCAAAACGCTTTCTACAATTAAAATTGAAATGTTAAGTTATTAAAGCCTAGAACGTCAGGAAAAAATGATTATCCTATTTCATACTTCGTGTTTAATTAATTGGTGGTAGGCTGTCTCAGGTGTTCAGCAGCCCCACGTGGCTAATGACATACCCCCTTGGGGGGTAGGTGATGATCTTGTACCATCTACAATGTGACACCTAATTCCAGCCGTCTTCTGTTTTAGGAAGGAAGGGCTACGGAGAAGTTATTTTATTTCTGGTTAGATAGACTAATGAAGGAGATCCCATTTTGGATTCAGAAACTCCCGTTTTCCAGGCCCACGCTAGTCACACATCAGCTGCGTAATTTGGGGCTTTCTGAATCTTAAATTTTCTTAGTTGGGAACATCAGGTAAGGCCACCTGCCTCTGGTTGTTTTTGTGATGATTGAGACGTTGGAAGGGCACCGCCATTCCTGACCTAGGGAAAGCCCCTCCATTAATGCTGGCTGTAAACAAACATAACTGGAAATTCAGATCATTTTCTTGTTTGAATTTCAGTCATTGGAGGGGCGGTGGTGGCGGTGGTGTGGCTACAGAGGTCTGTAGAATAGATTAATCCTTGTTTCCTTTGGAAACACTGCAGTCCTATTAGAAACCTTGAGAAAAACCAGTTTTGGGCCGAAGAAATAAAAGCTGTCCTTTTAGACAAATTGAGAGATCTTCAGAATCCCCTTTCCTTCGTCTTCAGTCCGGAATTGTTTTTCTAGCATTAGCAGTGGTCTACACTGATCCCAGTGGTCAGTTGAATTATTAGCTGAGTAACCTTGGACAACCAACTTAAAGCTTTAGTTTTCCCTCTTTTGTGAAGTGTTACAACACAGAGCTTAGTATGGTCCCCGGCACATGGTAACTGATGGATGCTAAAGATTGTTTATGAATATAATTATCATTTGACATTTTCTTTAGGAAGTAAAACTTTTATTCAGAGTAGTTCTGCAGTCTGTAAGTTCCTGTTTTATGTGTATTTTTGAAAGTAGATAAAGTCTGTTTTAACTTGTTAGGTTTACACAGTAGCACTTGGGACTAATTTCTAGTAAATATCGAGTCAAGGGCAGAATTTGCTTGTTGAACGTGTAACTCCATGATTTTTTAGTCTTTTCCCCTCTGTCCCTTTATCATAGTGATAGTATTATGTATGGATAAGGAAACAATGAAATTATTTTATGAAACTAAAGCTAGAATCTTATTGGTAGAAATTTAAAGGAACTAATCCATCTTAAAATTGGTAATTGTATCATTCAACAACAGTCACTCCTCTCCATCCTATTAAAAAAAAAACAGCTATAAGATTGGATAGTAATGGAAAATAAGTTCCTCTCTACTGGGTTTCATTATTTTCCTCATCTTTCATAAATTCTGGCTTAGCAAGTTGTACATACCTGTTTATTCCATATACTTGCTTTGTTCGTTTCTGAGGTACCTTTTTTTTTTTATGGGATGCCTTCACGTCTGTTAGAAGGTAGAGGAGGGACAGTAGAGTATCCCCCAAACTGAGAAGGCACTTTGAAACTGGAAAATAAAGCCGGTGACTCCATAGGTTTACAATTTCATTCAGCATAACTTAAGGGGGGCGGGAGGAGTCAGATGGTGATCTGGCTGCACAGTTATTCCCCCCAAAGTCTGGACCTTAGTCCACAGATTTTTATAGATGAAGGGACTAGCAGAAAACCATTGTGGCAAGATCACGCATCTCAAAAGATTTGCATTGATGTAAATGGCAGCTAACCTTTAATTAGATACTGTGGCACTCCGTGTGTGTCAGTTAGGAGAAAGACTCTGTTCTCTCTCACAGATTCGTGGGAGGCCAAAAAAAAGCCTTCCCCAGTCTTCACCTTGGGCCTTTCTCAGGTACACACGTTAATCTCCAAGGGTGCTGGAACACCTAGTCCCAGGAGAGGCCACCCGGTGAGCCTGAACGAGATGGGAGGCCAGAGCGGGCTCGGTGTTGTCGGCACCCTTACCCGACGGCACACCGAGGTGATACAGAACGCTGCTCGAGTGCACACGTTCGGCAGTTCCGCTGCCTGCTTTCGAATTGCCCCTCCACCTTTTATTAGTTGTGACCTTGGTAAATTGTCTCAAGTGGCAATGCTGATTGTACCTGTCTTAGTGTTACTGTGAGGAGTCAGTAAGCCAGCTAATATTGAGAGTAGTGTCCAGCTACAGGGTAGCGTCCAAAACTCACTGAGCGCTTACCCGTAGCATCAAATGTCCCTTGTCTTCATGTCTGGTTCTTCTGTGAAGTCTTCCACTTCTCTTCTGGTCATAGTGGTCTCCTTCCAGCACTGTGATACTTAGTAATTAGTTAAGACAGAACGATTATTAAGAAAATAACAGATTATTTTCTGCCTAAAGACAGACAAATGGGGGCCCCCTGAGTGGCTCAGTTGATTAACGGTCCGACTCCTGATTTTGGCTCAGGTCATGATCTCACACTTCCTGAGATCTGAGCCCTGCCAGACAGTGTGGAGCCTGCTTGGGATTCTCCCTTCCTCTCTCCTCCCCCTCCCCTGCTTGTGTGTGCACTCTCTTTCTCTCTCAAAATGAGTAGACATTAAAGAAAAATGGGCTGTGTTCAAACTTACATACAAGATCAACTTATTTAACCTGTATTTTGTTGAAACTGCTAGAATTGTATTAAAGCCTTAGGGTTGTAGCACTTCAGGTATACTGGGCGCTAGAGTGGGCGAGAGCTACTGGTGGCGAAACCCAGGTGGTAAGGGTGGGTAAGAAATTTCCCGGACCACACTGCACTGAGGCACACCGCTCACTGCGTCTCTAGTCATGCGCTGATTAGACTTGGATTTGTAGAACACTAAGGTTTTCAGAGGACATTCGCTTCTTTTTTATGGCTTTTTTTTCCTCACAGTAGTAAGATGAAACATGGCTTTGCAGGGTTAAGAGATTTATGTGCCAAAGATCACCCACGTAATAAGCAGTTTAGTCTTACCTTTCTTAGCTGTGCCGCAGTCTCCATGTCACCCGGCAGTTTTAATGACTAGTAATTTAGCATAGCACAACTCCTTGTGTGGCACATGATAAACTGCACACGGTTAAGAAATATTTTACATAAATTAACATATTTAATCTTCACAAGAACTCTGTGAAGCATGTACTGTTCTAGACCAGTTTTACATACAGAGAAATGCAGTACAGGTTACTGTAACTTGCCCAGGGTGACATGGTAGTGAGAAGAACTGGGATATAAACAAAGCTCGTGCTTCCTCTGTGCTAACACCCCTTCAGTATATAATTAAATAGCAATTTAAAATACCGTTGGTGTCCTTTATTGATTTGGCTTAGGGGTTGACTAATTGATGATTAAGATTTTAAACATCACTTCTTTAATTTTTTTTTCTTAATGTTTATTTTTGAGAGAGAGAGATAGAATATGAGCAGAGGAGGGTCAGAGAGAGAGGGAGACACAATCTGAAGCAGGCTCCAGGCTCTGAGCTGTGAGCACAGAGCCCGACGCGGGGCTCGAACCCCTGAGATCGTGACCTGAGTTGAAGTCAGACGCATAACCGACTGAGCCACCCAGGCACCCCAAACATCACTTACTTCTGAGATATGTAGTGTTGCTTTTTCATATCAAAAACAAGACAAAACAACTTCCAGAGTGTAGGCAGAGGTTTTTTTTCTTTTAATTTTTTTCCAGTGTTTTATTTAATTTTGAGAGAGAGAAGCAGAGCATGAGCAGGGTAGGGGCAGAGAGAGAGAGGGAGACACAGAATCTGAAGCAGATTCCAGGCTCTGAGCTGCCAGCACAGAGCCCAACATGGGGCTTGAACTCATGAACTGGGAGATCATGACCTGAGCTAAACTTGGACAAGTTTGACACTTAATCCTGAGCCACTCAGGTGCTGCGGGAGAGGCTTTTTTTTTTTTGTTAACCAGCCAGTAGTAGTTAAGAAATTTGCAGTGTGTTTCTGAACACTGTCCTGTTACACCCCTTTTTTTCCCATTTAGGAATGTCAGATAGCTTTCAGCATGGAGCAAAGATTAAATCTATTTCAGTTGTAATACTTTCTAACAGCAGTGGCTTAATTCTTGCTTGTGTTTCATGTCCTGTTCCCCCCATGGGGGCACGGGGCTTACTTTGCTGTGGTAATTAATTAATCAGTTATTGGAATTGTCTCTATCTTGAAAATTGCTGATCTTGGAGCCCCAGAGGAAAGGAAAAAGCTCTTGTCCGGAAATGTCACATTGTCATAGCTCATGGACCAGAACTGTTTGCGTGACCTTGACAGATCACAAGGAGACAGGAGGATAGGAGAGCCCTTCTCAGTGATGTTTCGCAGATAGCATGTGTGACTGTCACAGCAGTTTGACTTCTTTTGATTCCCATTTTAATGATGATAAACAGAAAATATTCCATATCTTGCAGGAAGAAAGAAACAAAAGCTTGCGAAGGAGAGAGCTGGACTTTCCAAGGTAACACTTGATCTGATCTGTTTTTTTGTTTAGTTTGTATAATATACTTCATAGGTCACTTGAAATGTGTATTTTGAGAAAGCTAGTTGATAACAGGCATTGATTTTTTATTTTAAAATATAATTTGTTTCTTTTGGAATAGTTAGTTCAACTGCAGATTATCTGGTCCATCACTATTTCCCCCCTGTTGGCCCTAACCGCAGACAGCTTACCACCTGAGCAGTGTTTGAGGGGCATTAAGATGATAGTCTACAGAAAATAGTTCTACCAAAAGGTTTAAACTTTCTCACTCAGCTGCTTCAGAATAATACAATACAACATTAATTATTAATTTTCCTTCCTTCAGCTTCCTTTAAAAGAACCACATGCTGTTTGTTTCAAAAGTTAAATTGGGTTATTCATACCCACTGATCTAGAATCTCACCGCGTGGCAAATTTTTACCTTGATGTTAATATGTACATGTAGATATAAATCTTTTTACTTTTTTCTTTTCATAGATCCTGTGTTCATGATAATTTTTAATGACTACATAGGTTTCTCTGCTTGATAAAAAAATGTTCTGTGACATGTGTAAGCCAAGTAAGTAAATGTTAGTCATGCACATATAGCTTTTCTTTTTTTATTAAAATTAGTTCCATTGCTTGGATTCCCAGGACTTGGACTACTGGATCAGTAGTGGTTCTTTTTAAAGCAAGTTGGAAAAAAAGAAAAAAATATCAAGTTGGGGCAAGGAAACATTAAATTTGTAAATATTATATTTTGTTATTTTGATACAACTGAGTAATCACAACACAGCTAACAAACTGGACATGATGATAGGGGTGTGAAACAGAGAGGCGGCCACTTCGTTCCATTATGTCCAGACTCCCTTTCCGGAATACGTAAGATGTTCATGATATTTCAGTAACCTTTTCTTTCTCAGGACATGGGAAAGTGGGTATCAACACATGCACCCGTGGGTATTTTTAGATTCAGGTATAATCACATTCTTACCTGTGCTGTGTTGGCCAATGAAAGTCGCCTCTACTTTCAGAAAGTTAAGGTCTCTTTGTGCATGTTGGTAATGAGAATGTATAGAAGTCAGGAATCAAAAACTGCCAGTAATAGAAGTTTAGGTTTTTAAATAAAATGGGACTTTTTAAAAAAATTTTTTTTAATTTTGAGAGGGAGCGTGAGCAGGCAAGGATCAGAGAGTGAGAGAATCCTAAGCAGGCTCTGTGCTGTCAGTGTGATACCTGATGTGGGGCTTGAACTCACTAACTGTGAAATAATGACCTGAGCTGAAGTCAAGAGTCAGACACTTAACTGACTGAGCTACCCAGGTGCCCCAAGACAGGACTTTTTAATAGTAGGTTTACATTTTTTGAAAAGACAAATCCTGGGGCACCTGAGTGGCTCATTCAGTTAAGCTGCTGGCTCTTTTTGGGTCAGGTCAGGGTTTTTGACTATCTCAGGGTTTGTGGGTTTGAGCCCCGCATCAGGCTCCATGCCGACAGTGTGAAGCCTGCTCAGAATTCTCTCTCTGCTCCTCTCCCTCGAAATAAATAAACTTAAAAAAAAAAATAAAAAGGTAAGTCCCATAGCTGGTGACATTAACCATAGTCTGGCAATATGTAACAAGCTACAAAACCAAAAACTTAATTAAATAAAGTTGCTTGTAACTGTAATAGTGAAGACATTAGAAGTAGCTCAAATGTCAAACAAATAGATCATGATTATACAAGCCTGTATTTCTCCATGGAATACTCTGCCACTTACATGTAATCTTTTAGATACATGTAAAAATCTATTCAAAATAATGGATCAGAAGAACAGTTGATTATAGATAAAAATGTATTATAGGGGCGCCTGAGTGGCTCAGTCAGTTAAGTGTCCGACTTTGACTCAGGTCATGATCTCACAGTTTATGAGTTCGAGCCCCATGTCAGGCTCTCTGCTGACAGCTCGGAGCCTGGAGCCTGCCTCAGATCCTGTGTCTCCTTCTCTCTCTGCCCCTCCCCTGCTCATGCTCTCTCTCTCTCTCTCTCAAAAATAAACATTAAAAAATTTCAAAAAAATGTATTATAATGGGGATCAATAGTGTAAACAGTAAATTGCATATTTTATGGTAAAGATCATTGTACTCTTCATTTTTTAAGTTTGATGCACAGCTTTCTAAGAACTGTTCTAATTTCAGTTTAATCAGTAAGTTTTTTTTGCATTGGTTTAAATGTAGATAACCAAACTGTAATGCTTGTGAGTATTGAAGGGTAAATTTCTTTTTATCATTTTTTACAATGAGCTATTCAGTTTTTTGTTTTGTTTTTAGTGGCGTGATTTTCTGTGTATTGGTTATATCCCCAGCATAATTTTGATAATCATGTATTAAATATTCTGTTTCCAAACAGTTACCTGATCTTAAAGATGCAGAAGCTGTTCAGAAATTCTTCCTTGAAGAAATACAGCTTGGTGAAGAGTTGCTAGCCCAAGGTAATAGTCATTAAAAGACAGGAAATTGGAATTTTTCACACTAATACAAATTTGTGGTGGTAAGGGACTTTTTTGTGTGTCATCTAGCAGCTGTTAAAAAAGGTATTCTAATATTTCAAGACAAGTCAGTTAATAACGGGAGGATTATTTTATTTAAGACCGGCTCTTGGGGCACCTGGGTGGCTCAGTTGGTTAAGTGTCCGACTCTTGATTTCAGCTCAGATCATGAGCCCTGCATTGGTCTCCACGCTGAGCATGGAGCCTGCTTAAGATTCTGTCTATCCTTCTCCCCAACTAATGCGCACGCTCTCTCAAAAAAAAAAAAAAAAAGACTGGCTCTAGCATAAATACTTGTGGGTTATCCTTGTCCATAATGTGTTTTGAGTGAGTTTTAGGTTTACTTGATATATGATACAGAGAATATAATAAGTAATCTTTACAAATGAGGTTATTTTTTTAGCAGTTTGGAGAATATGGTCCTAATGCAGTATATAAATAGTAACTGGAAGAATATGATCGAGGACTATGCTTCCTCACCTTCTTCATCTAACCTCTAGGTCTTTTCTAGTACTTACTAGGAAGGAACGGGTCATAAAGTTCCCAGAGAAGGTTAATTTCCCTGTCAGGGTCACACAGTGAGTTCATGGTGCTTGCTTTCAGGACCAGTCAGTGAACCGAATCTGATCTAGAGTTTAGGCTTTGTGCATTATGTATTCAGTTCAGGATGAAGAGTTCTTTTTTTAGGGGCTCTTGGGTGGTTCGGTCAGTTAGGCACGTCTGACTCTTGGTTTTAGATCAGCTCATGATCTCATGGTGTGTGAGATCAAGCCCTGCATCGGGCTCTGTGCTGACAGTGCAGAGCCTGCTTGGGATTCTCTCTCTCCCTTTCTCTCTGTCCCTACCCGGCTCACGCACATTCTCTTCCTCCCTCCCTCTGCGCCGCCCCGACCCCCCATCTCTTCTCTTTCTCTCAAATAAATAAACTAAAAAAGTTGTTTTTTAAAACAGTACTATTATGAAGTTAAAATGATGACACTGACAAGTTGAAAAGTATAATTCAGTAACTTAGAGTCTTAAATGTATTTGTAAATTTTTAGTGTCAAAAGTAGCTTTGAAGTAGTAGTTGCTGTCATTGATTAAAGTGGTATGAAGTGTCAATGTCAAGTTTTTCTTATGCTCATTGCTATATCTTAGATTTAGATAGTATTGAACTACACAATGTAGGTCATTTGTGGGTTTTTAATTTATTTTTATGGAAAGAGATTAAAGGTTTGAGGTGGTGGTGATGTGTTACTTTTTAGTAATTTCTTTTTTTGTTTAAAAAATAATTGGCCTATTTGGATGGTGTAGTAGGCCGATAATATTTATAAATAAGAGTGCAAATGTCTTAACTAGAAAATAATTTTCTAGTAATTAGTAATTGACTTTTTTACCCCAATTCAGTAGGAAACATGTGAGCTTTAATCATAGGGTAATAGTAAAGTACTTAAATCCTCACAGGGCTCATTCAAGAGGCTGTGTTACTTTACTATCTGAACAGAAAAGTCCGCATGGATAGGGATACCTGTCTAAGGTCACAGGTTGTCTTTTGATTCATGCAAACAAATTCTCCACATTTTTTCATGATGATATCAAATGTCTACCAAAATTTTCCTCCATCTCCCAAAATATAAACATTCTTTTAAATTATTTTCCTTATATTCCAGACTACTAGAATACAGTGCACTCTTAATTACTTAACATTTGGATTATCTCGGAGATCCATGCGTTGTGGCCCTCTGTCTAACTTGAACTGTTAGATCCAGATTGAGAAGGACAGTAACTCATGGTGGTTGAGGGGGAAGGTCAAGGAGGGACAGAGAAGAGTTATTTTTCTTCTCAAGTTCATGTTCCACACTTCAACTCAATACCATCCAGAGGGTTAAAGCTGCTTTTCTTCTGGTGGAAACTACCAGCCCGGCCCAAGGTTGAAGACTCAGGTGGTTATAATTAGGGGAAAAGTCAACATCAAAGTAAGCCATGTGAAGGCATAATTGATTTAGGCAGTGAACTTCATTGCTTGGCATGGTTTCCATCTAGGGGTCTTCCATAAGCATATTCTGTTAACTGAGCCAGAGCTCATCTTAGGATACCTTGAATGGGCTCAGGTCTTCAAAGCGTAGAGAAGAAATGGTTTCACCTGCATTGACTTGCTTTGGTTGGTCATTAACTGTTTGCAATGTTTTTAGAAATATTGGAGGTGTCTCAGGATCCCTTGTGTTCTACACATAACATTCCAGTGGTAGCTTTGTTTCCATTTAATAACCAGAATTAAAATCCCCAGGCAACAGTGTAATCCCCAGTGTTGCCTATAAATTCATGAGGATTTTGAATGGCATGAGGATTCAGTGGCCAACTGGTGTGGTAATTTCCCAAGTCAGTGGAGTCACTGTGTCCCCTGATGAAAGTCAAAGCCCAGGACGAAGACCTAAGTCTTATATTTTCCTTTTTATAATTTTTATTTTTATTATTTTTTTAATTTTAGAACATGAGCAGGGGAGAGGGGCAGGGAGGACAGGACAGAGGTGGGTGGAGAGAGAGAATCTTAAGCAGGCTCCACGCTTAGTGCAGAGTCTGATGTGGGGCATGATCCCACAGGACCCCTGGGATCATGACACCCACAATTAAGAGTCGGATGCTCAACTGACTGAGGTACTCAGGTGCCTCAGTCTTTTGTATATTCTGTTTTAAGTACTTCTTTGTAGAGTTCCGCTTTCTTCAGTTTGAATACCTCAGTCTTCGGATTTTCTCAAGTGAAAATGTTAAAGCAGGCAATTTTTCTTTATACACCATTCTTCAGTCACTTAATTTGGTCATGTTCTTACTCAGGGTCAGAAAACTTTGTGCCGGGTTATTATAAAGGATGTGACCCCGGAGCAGCCAGACGGAAGAGATGCGTGGGGCGGGGCAGGACATGAGTTTTTCACTGTCTCTGGATGCACCACCCTCCTAGGGGTTTTTTTATATTTGCATGTGATAACATTCAAATAGTGTAAGGGATTAGTGTTAAATGAATTTGGGCTTCTTTTCCACCTCAGTCCCCAGTCTTCAGTTCTTCTAGAAAAGTACTGTTCCGTTGTTAGCAATTTTTTATATAATGTTTCAGGAATATTCTAAGTCTGTAAACAGTAATATACTTGGATATTTCTGCACTTAATTTCTCCCCTTCTGTATGTGTTTTGAAGACACTTCCATATCTGTGCATGTGATCTGATTTGTTCTTATTAATGGTTTCATAATATCAGTTATATGAAGGTACTGCAGATTATTTCCACGTTTTTACTTCTGTGATATTTTTGGTCATTATCACTTGGAGGTGTGGTGAAGGCTATATAGTCGAATTTTGGACAAAAGGCAAAGGCTTTCCAGGTCATGGTGCTCCTATATAATCTTCCAGGTGAATATGAGAAGGGTGTAGACCATCTGACGAACGCAATTGCGGTGTGTGGACAGCCACAGCAGTTGCTGCAAGTGTTACAGCAAACTCTTCCACCACCAGTGTTCCAGATGCTTCTGACCAAGCTTCCAACAATTAGTCAGGTAAGAATTTGAAATGTGAATAAAAGTGAGTAGAATCTGTGGAAGAAATGTTTTAGGGACATTGACATTTACCATAAAGGCCATTCTTACCGTTGAAACGAAACATTAATCTAGTGAACATGATGAAATGCTGAAACTCATTCTTGGGATGAAATTAGAATTGGAGATACCAGTGCTTGAAATTTTTCTTCCCTAATAACATTTGAGTGAGCGGGCATAAGAGCTAGTCATTGTGCCCTCTTTGCGGATCAGAAAGTGTGTCTCAGGGGCGCCTGGGTGGCTCAGTCAGAGAAGCGTCTGACTCTAGATCTCAGCTCAGGTCTTGATCGCCAGGGTCCTGAGTTCAAGCCCCGCTTTAGGATCTGTTCTGGGTGTGAAGTCTACTTAAAACAAACAAAAAAACAAGAAAGTGCGTCTCATAGTATTAAATCTCAGGCCTTAGTATCCACATATCAAAATTCAGGCCCCTCTTGGCTACTTTCTAAAACTAGTTTTCTACCCACTCTCGTGAGCCCATGCGTTCAGTGAAGTGTCCTGGCAGAGGACAGAGGAGCCAAGGTGGCACAGCCTGAAACTAGATCATAAAGGATTGGTAGATCGCCTCTGACCTCACTTGTCTAAAGGCCCCAGTACCTCCACTTTTGCCAAGGTGGGTTTCGGGCTTGGACCTTTTTTTTTGTTTTTTTTTCTTTTTTTTTAACGTTTATTTTTGAGAGACATAGAGACAGAGAATGAGCAGGGGGAAGGGCACAGAGAGAGGGAGATACAGAATTCGAAGCAGGCTCCAGGCTCCGAGCCGTCAGCACAGTGCCCGACGCGGGGCTCGAACTCACAGACCGTGAGATCATGACCTGAGCCGAAGTCGGCCGCTTAACCAACTGAGCCACCCAGGCGCCCCGGGCTTGGACCTATTAAACTACGTCTCCAAATCTGTATTGAACACAGTACCGTTTGTATAAAAGATTACCTATGACTTGCATTCTGTTCATTTTTAATCTTTTCCAGGGAACTGAAGTGAATCTATTTTTTTGGAATATTTTGTTTATTCATGTGTTAACTTCCATAGTTGGTGTGATGAAAAATTAATAAAATGACTGGTTAGTTCTTCCAACTGATCTTTGTTCAACTATTTGGGGAAGGGACTAGAAAGAAAATAAAGGCCCCAAAGATTCAAGGGAAAGAGTTGAAAAACCAAAGGTTTGGTCTTAATCCTTCTTATTTAGATTAGCGTGGCTCCTGGTGTACCTATACCGGAACCCTCCAACAGTGCCTGCTCTTGGAGAGGCAGCGTGGCATAATGCTTTTGGAAGATTGACCTGTGGGTGAGGGCTTTTGAAATACGGATGAGTTTGGGATGAAGCCTGAATTCCTCTTTCTAGAAATGGCCTCCCTTACTCAGTTAACTTCTCTCCTGTCATCCAGACATTTTCAAATGCTAATTTTGGAATTACTTTCTTGTGTGAGGACTGTGAGCATTTTCAGGCCCAAAAGGGAAATGTTTGGAGGATAGAGTGACCAGGAAAGCACTGATCAGAATTCTTAGTTTATGTGGGAGTGGAAAGAGATCTTAAATTCTTTCTGGTTTTAGTGGTATAATTGACCGACATCTAAAACAGGGCACGTTATTCCTCCTTTATTAGATTTTGAAATGGGACTGACCGTGTAATCATTATTTTTTTTGGTAACAGTGTTTAAACGTGTTAAATGTTGAAATCTTAGAATGAGTAGACTTTAGCAAGATTTGATTCTTTGACTGCCAAGGACATCTCTTTTTTTCCCCATTAAAATTTTTTTGGGGGGCTGCCTGGGTGGCTCAGTCATTTAAACATCTGACTCTTTTTTTTTTTTTTTTTTTTTTTTTTTTTTTGCAGTAACTATGGAGGAAGTTTAGGGGGAAAGGATATTGTTTTTTTTTTTTTTTTTTTTTAATTTTTTTAACATTTATTTATTTTTTGAGACATAGAGACAGAGTGTGAGCAGGAGAAGGGCCGAGAGAGAGGGAGACACAGAATCCGAAGCAGGCTCCAGGCTCTGAGCCAGCAGCACAGAGCCCGACGCGGGGCTCGAACCCACAGACCGCGAGATCATGACCTGAGCCGAAGTCGGCCGCTTAACCGACTGAGCCACCCAGGCGCCCCTAAACATCTGACTCTTAATTTCAGCTTGGGTCATGATCTCATAGGTTCGAGCCCCATATCAGGCTCTGTGCTGCTGGTGCTGAGCCCACTTGAGATTCTCTCTCTTTGCTCCTCCTCTGCATGTGTGTGTGCTTTTTCTCTCTCTCTCAAAAGAAATAAACTTTAAAAAAAAAATTCCCTTTTTTAATTGAAGTATTTTTGACACAAAATGTTACATCAGTTTCACGTGTACAACTTACAGAGTTGACAGGTGTACATTATGGTCTGCTTTTCTCACAGATGTGGTTACCGTCTGTCTTACAATACAACCCTGTTACACAGTCATGGGCTATATTCCCTATGCCCTACTTGTTATCCCCGTGACTCATTTATTCCCTAACTGGGAGCCTGGACCTCCCACTTCTCTTCACTCATTTTACCTATCCCCCTCCCCCCCACTTCCCGTCTGGCAGCTGCCAGTTTGTGTTTATGGGTCTTTATCTACTTTTTTTGTTTGTTCATTCATTTTTGTATTTTAGATTCCACATATAAGTGAATTCAGATGGTGTTCATCTGTGTGTGACTTAATTCACATGGTGTAATACCCTCTAGATCCCTCCATGCTACAGTTGGCAAGATCTCATTTCTTTTTTATGGTGGACTAGTCCATTAAATTATATATATGTCACTTCTTTCTCCATTCGTCCAGTGATGGACACTTAGTTCACTTCCATATCTTGGCTATTATAAATAATGCTGCAGTAAACATTGGGGTGTGTACATCTTTTCAATGTAGTATTTTCCTTTTCTTTGGATAAATAACCAGCAGTGGAATTACTGGATCGTCTGGTATTCCTGTCATAGTTTTTTAAGGAACTTCATTACTGTTTTCCACAGCAGCTGCACCGATTTGCCTTCCCACCAGTAGTGTGCAGCGTTCCTTTTTCTCCCCATCCTTGTCAACACTTATTACTTCCTGTCTTAATTCTAGCCGTTCTGAGAGGTGTCAGGTGACATCTCGTGGTTTTGATTTGCTTTCCCTGATGGTTAATGATGAGCATCGTTGAATGTGTCTGTTGGAAGAGTGTCTATCAGGTACTCTGCCCATTTTTAATCAGATTATTAGGTATTTTTCTTGGTGTTGAGTTAACATGAATTTTTTATATATTTTAGATACTAATTCCTTATTAGATACATCATTTATGAATATTTTCCAATTCAGTAGGTTGCCTTTTCATTTTGTTGGTTTCCATTGCTGTGTAAAAGCTTTTTATTTTGGTATTGTCCCAATAGTTTATTTTTGCTTTTGTTTCCTTTGCATGAGGGCACATACTTAGAAAAATATTGCTAATAAGCCCAATGCCCAAGAGATTACAGTGTATGTTTTCTAGGAGTTTTATGGCGCCAGGTCTCATACTTAGGTCTTTAGTTCTGTTTTGAGTTTACTTTGTGTATGGTGTAGGAAAGTGGTCCTGTTTCAAGCCTTTGCATGTAGGTGTTTAGTTTTCCTAACACTATTTGTTGAAGAGACTGTTTTTTCCCCATCGTGTATTCTTGCCTCCTGTAAAGGACATTTAAAAATTAAAAATTTTTTTTTCTCTTTCAGAGAATTGTAAGTGCTCAGAGCTTGGCTGAAGATGATGTGGAATGAGGAACCAATGTCAACATAATATCAATTAAAAATATTTTTAAAATCCTAACTCGGAAGATGAGCAGCTCTGGGGGAATAAGGGCAAATAGGCTGGTTATGGACTGTCCTACACTGAAATCTACCAAAGTTAATTTTTACTTTGTGTAGATCCATTTGTCTGTTTTATTTATTTATCCCAGTGAAAAGTGTATTTTGATAGAAATCTTCTCATTTTATAAATACACTACGAGTTACTGAAATATCATGGATTTATTTTATTCCTAAACTGTGCAATTAAAATGTACATATAACATCACATTACTTACCTTAAAAATGCTCAGTGCTTAGTTTTGAAAACGTAGGCCAAGAAAATGTAGGAGAAAGCTGAAGAATGCATGGTTTTTTTTTAAGCTAGTTCATTTTGTTCTACATGAAAGAATTGGATGGAAATTTGCTTTATCAAAACTAGGCATTAAAAGCTTCAAGAGATCGTTTCTTTCCTTTTAATCTCTTAACTACGTGAGATGTGCTGCTGTGCTGTATTAACTCACCTCTGCGTGGATTCGTCTTGAAATGTTTTGTTCCAATCAGTGGGCTTAATGTGTTCTGGATATTTATCTCCCTGTATTTTAGATGTATGTAGTTGCAGATAGCACTGGGAATTAACCTATGCACATCTTTAACCTAGCCATGCGAGCTTCACCGATTACTGTCTGCCCTCTTTCCTCGTTTATAAATGAGGGAATTGGTCTGCTGATTCAGAGAAGGGTCCCTTTCAGCTTTTGATTCATTCGGTTCATTCAGCATCTTCAAATCCACCTTCTCCTGAGACATATGTTTGGACACCCAGGCCTTGCATTTTTTATACTCTGAATTTTGCATGCTTGCCTGACTGAGTATTTCTGGGTTGATTCTCTCCCCTCCCCCCCCTTTTTAAAGATCTAGCTTGTGTTGATTTTCGCTGAAATCATATGGTTCTGTCACTACTCATGTAAATCTGAAACTTAACTTTTAGGGTAACTGGGATGATATGCTTGTAAAATGTTTGTTCACCTTTGCTTTTATCATCAGTGTATCTCCTTAATCCTCCTTCAGTCTGATTCATTTATCTTGTTTTGATGAGAATAAGGGGTAATCTTATAGCTGAAGCCCTGGAGAGAATGGAGGTGTTCTCAAAACAGTGACATGTTATCTGCAGGCACAGATTCAACATCAGGCCTGAGAATAAAGATCCTTGGTCCTTGCTGTCATCCGTTGAACCGAATAACAATTCCTCCGTGTAGAGGTTGCCTTTATTCTAAAACTCTGGAGAGATCCCAAAGATTTTCCTAGGTACCAGACTTTTTATTTTGTTTTACTTAGAAATCTTTCTTAACCTTGGGTTTTTGTGGTTGGGATATAAAGGAAAGCGTTTGGAGTATGGTTCTAAGTTTTTGCCTCTGGACAGCCCCACACCCTTCGGCAGGTCACATTACATCTCTGAACTTACCCCTAGTACGCTCATCTATAAGATTAGAATGTCAGACCACACAACTCAGACATTTAAGGACGACTCTTCCTCACGTACCTTCCAGGTTTGTGATCCTGAACCCTTAAACAGTGTGCTTTTATTTTTAATAACACCCAGCCTGCTCTTCTGCGCAGACAGGGAGGTGACCAGTGCAGGGTTGGTTAGTCAGTTTTACTAATACAGCACAAATCCAAAGCCGCGCAGTGGCAGCTGGTCAGTGGTTGAACACATCGGTAGGAAACCATCTTTTATCCTGGGCCTACCCCAGCCAGACGGGGTGTTGAGGCCAGGGGCATTCAGAATATACGTCGGAGTTAGTACACAGGGGAAAAGAGCAAGAGCAAGGGGCACACAGCTCAGCATGAGAGGAACGGACCCAGAAAATCTAAGGACCAGCTGGAGGAGTGGGGGGTTGGCCTAGCTGTGGGGGAGGATATGAAGGCTGGATGCTCTGGAGAATTCTGTCGTCTGAGCCGGGTGTCAGTTTTCTGAAAAATAATCAGCTTTGATCTAATGCCTGCCGAAAAGACTGTGATATCTTCCCATTAGAGCTGATTATGTTGCCATTTTCTTAAATGACTGACGGTTTTCATAACAGGCACCACTTCTGAAAGTCATTTTGTTAAAAAAAAAAAAAAAAAAAACCTAAGCAAGATTTTTTCCCCAGACACATAAGTGCGGAACACCGTTTCCTATCTGAAGTTTTAAATGGTGATGCAACCAGGCAGGCAGTAGGGGTGACGCTGGCCAGAGGGGGCTCAGCCGAAGATTTAGGTAGAGTGGGACAACGGAGTGTGCCCACGTGCTAACGGTGCGCGCTCGGGTAAAGTCTTTGGAAATGGAATTAACGTATCCGTGCGCGTTGGTGTGCTTCCTTGGGAAAGACTGATTTTTCGATTCCACAATTTGTACTTAAGGTGTAAGCACACGTAAAGTGGGCTTACCTGTCAGTGTCCTGCTATCCTGGTAACAGATGACTAGGACTTACATTGAACTCTGTAAAGTACATAAAACCTGGTCATAGTAGGCACTCAGTAAGTGTGTGAGTCCTCTTACCCTTCAGTAAATTTGATTTTTTTTTTAACCATATTTCTGCTTGCTTTCCTGACTTTGTCGAACCAACTTATGGACCAGAGTATTAATAAAATATTGGAGAAGAGAGTTTGAGAAAATTGGTATATGATGCAGATCCTACACAAAACTGTCTTTCTTGTAACATAAAAAATGCAGTTTTATTATTGCTTGTGCCTCGACTGTTTTAAGTGAATATTAAAGGGCTTGGAGAACATTTTCGCTCGGTGTGTGTTTGCAGAAGTGAAATCTGAATTCGAGGACTCGCAGTAGTGCCACCTGTCGTTAGGTTGACATCCTGTAGAGAATGTGGACAGTTGAGCGACTTCTCCCAGGAAAGGGCACATTTGCCTTTGACTTCAGATCGCAGGTTAGGAAGCCCCAGCTTTAGCGTCAGCCGGTTAGGATTCTGTGTTCTAGTGATTTCCCGGCAAGAGCAGGTACCTGGAAGGGTTGCTCAGGCACGTTGCTGGGCAGCAGGTCTGACCCAGGAGCACATTCTCAGTATTTCTGTCTTTAAAAAAAATTAGTTTAGGTAAACTCTACGCCCAGCTTGGGGCTCGAACTCATGACCCCAAGATCAAGAGTCACATGGTTTACCGACTGAGCCAGCCAGGTGCCTCTTGTTAGCATTTCTAACGAGTTCCAGGGTTCGGTGACGCTGCGAGCCTGGGGCCATGTTGTGAGTGGGACACAGCAACGGGGGTGATGTAGAAAACACGAGTAGGAAATTATTACAGGACAGCAGAAGTGGTCATGTCCCCGATGATGTACTTCAGCACTGCGCTCTGTAAAAATGATGTGTGTAATTAAAAAGCCAGCTGGGGCGCCTGGGTGGCTCAGTCGGTTAAGCGGCCGACTTCGGCTCAGGTCATGATCTCACAATCTGTGGGTTCCAGCCCCGCGTCGGGCTCTGTGCTGACGGCTCGGAGCCTGGAGCCTGCTTCGGATTCTGTATCTCTCTCTCTCTCTGCCCTTCCCCTGCTCATACTCTGTCTCTACATCTCTCAAAAATAAATAAATGTTAAAAAAAAAAATAAAAAGCCAGCTAACTGGTAGACCGTGTTTATTTAAGAACGCCCAGTACTCATTCGATAATCTGAAGCATAAAGACCATCAGTTACACACTAAATGTTCAAGATAGGCCAGTCCATTTAAAATGTTTTTTAGGACTTTTTCCCCATAAATAGCCCATCAACTAGACACATAAAGTAAGCAGAAATTACATTCCCTGGGGCGCCTGGGTGGCTCAGTTGATCGACCATCCAGCCGTTGATTTCGGCTCATGTCATGATCTTACCGTTGGTGTGATCGAGCCTTGTGTTGGGCTCCGAGCTAACAGGGTATAGAGCCTGCTTGAGATTCTGTCCCCCTCTCTCAAAATAACAAAAGAATTTACATTCATGAAACATTTTGGTTGTGAGTTCTAAAGTTTTTATTTGATGATTGTGTCTGGGTGAATCTTTGGGGTATGGGGTCTCCAGGACATTTTATATATGTAACTTTTTCCTTTGAAAGGCTCTGACTGTGTTCTGGAAACAGTCCAGGAGGCATTACAGAGGTACTAAATTCTTGTTTAATTTCCACTGGTATTGATAGGGGAGTCAAATGCTTTGCAATAATACGGACATAGAACCTAGGGGTGGGGCAGGGGAGAAAAGGAGTAAGGCTGTGGTTAAGCTGGAGCTTGATCTGGAAAAGACGGACCTGGTGCTCAGCAGCGTGAGCTGCACATTCAGGGCGAAAACTGGATCCCACAGGAGCTTCACTGAGATCTTAAAATCCTTTTATGTAGCTCTGCCTTTTCTTTGTAGCCCGAGGAAGTAGCGAGACACAAGTGAGCCGGCCTTTTAGCTTGTACCTGGGTGGAGTGGGTATGTTTGAAGTTGTAAAGCAGCACCTGTCTCCCGTTTACCCAGAGTAGCGCACGAGACCAGTCCCTGGAGAGGTGAAACGCGCTCGCTCAGTGACCTGACACGGTGCTCACGTCACACGCACAGTTGCTCACTCTCCTCGACGTTTGGAGAGGACAACTTGGTGGTCTTAGGAGAGACAGGTTCTTATAAACAGTTACATCAGTGTGCCATTTTTATAGAGCCCTGCACTAGTTTTCAGAAGCGTCCCCTGCAGTTAGGACTCCAGTAGGAAGTATAGAAGCCCCACTTGAACTAGCAAAAGAAGGGACATTTGTTGGCTCCTTGGGAAAAGTAGGTCTAGCCTTTCAGGTTAGTGGAGTGCGCTCCCCAAACCCCGCAGCCCCCTCCGCCTCTGTCTCTCACCGCGCACCAACAGACTGAAAGAGGCTGCCCTTCCTGGCTCTGGAATGTATTCACTCACACTCCCTACTATCTCCTGCAGTAGTCCTTCCCCTCTCACAGCTTAAACCTGCCCGGTGTTGCATGATACATGGAAGATTCAGGATCCCCACCCCACCCCCCATCTTTATCGAAGTATGATTTATAAGTTAAGATTTTGTACATTTAAGATGTGCGATGCGATGCGGTGGTGTAGTGGACAATGATTCCCACGGCCAAGCTCATTAGCATATGTGTCCCGTCACGTGATTGCCTTTTTAGACCTGCGGTGTGAGAATACCGAAGATCCCCTCTCTGCTGGGACGCCTGGGTGGCTCAGTCAAGTATCCGACTTTGACCCAGGCCATGGTGTCATGGGTCGGGAGTTCGAGCTGCTGTCAGCACAGAGCCTGGAACCTGCTTCGGATTCTGTGTCTCCCCCTCTCTCCACCCCTCATGCACTCACTCTCTCTCTCTCTCAAAAATGAACATTAAAGAAATTAAAAAAAAAGATGTACTCTGCAGATTTTAAGTATACAAGACGTTAACCGTATAGCCCCCATGCTGTGCATTCGCTCTCCAGAAATTACTCATAACTGAAAGTTTGTACTCTTTGTCCAATATCTTGGCATTTCCCTTACCTGCTTGTCCCATTCCATTCTTCCCAGGAGTTTGATTTGATTTTCAAAATATATATATATATACATATGTGTGTATATATATATGTATATATATGTATATAGGTATATATATGTATATATGTATATATATGTTTTTAAAGTAGTCCCTACAGGCGACCTGGGGCTTGAAGTCCCAACCCCAAGATCAGTAGTTGCATGATCCTCTGACTGAGGAAGCCAGGTTTAACCCCGCCGGAAGTTTGATTTGTTTAGATTCCACCTGTGAGTGAGATCATGGTCTTTTTGTTTTGGGCTTGTTTCACTTACCGTAATATCCTCCGGGTTCATCTGTGTCAGAAATGGCAGAATTTCCTTTTTTTGGCCTTTTTTTAAGTTTAGTTATTTTGAGAGACAGTGAGTGAGGGAAGGGCAGAAGGGGAGAGAGACGATCCCAAGCAGGCTCTGCACTGACAGACCTAGGGCTCCGTCTCATGAACCATGAGATCGTGACCCGAGCTGAAATCAAGAGTTGGCTGCTTAGCTGACTGAACCACCCAGATGTTCCAGAATTTACTTTTTTTTAAGACTGAATATCCACCCCCCCCCCGCCCCACACCACACACACCCCTGTCACAATTTATTTATCCTATTATCCACTGACAGACATTTAGCGTGTTCTCATACCTTGCCTCTTGTGAACAACGCTGTAATGACCGTGAGAGGCAGCTATCCCTGTGAGATCATGATTCCGTTTCTTTCGGACGTATACCCGGAAGTGCGATTGCTGGGTCACGGGGTAGTTCCGTTAAGTTTTTGAGCCATCTCCATCCTGTGTTCCATAGTGACTGTGCCGCTTTGCATCCTCACCAATGGCTGCGAAGGGAGTGGGCTCCCTTTCCCCACATCCTTGCCAACCCTTGCCTTTTTGACTTTGATGATAGCCGTTCTGTCCGGTTATATTGTGATCTTGATTTCAATTTCCTGGATGGTTAGTGACGTTGAGCACTTTTTGGGCGTTTGTATGTCTTTGGGAAAAAAAATGTCTGTTCGGGGCCTTTGCCTATTTTAAAATTGGGTTATTTATTTTTGCTATTAAGGCATAGGAGTTCCTCATATTTTTTGGATATTAACCTCTTTGATGATAGGGGTTTACAAGTATTTTCTTTCATTCCATTGGTTTCTTTCTCTCTTTGTTCATTTATTTTACTCTGCAGACATTTTCTACTTTGATATAGTCCCATTTATGTTTCCACTGTAAACATTATGAAACTATTTAATAACTTTGCTTTCAAAATCCTAAATTTCGCCTTTACAATTTTTCTTATAACATTTTAAAACTAGAATTCTTCAAATCTCAATAATTTTTATAAATTTATTTTTGGTGTTTTGCTTTTTAATTTTTGTTTGTTTGTTTGTTTATTTTATTTCTTTGGCGGGGAAGCAGAGAGGGAGAGAGAATCCCAAGCAGGCTCCGCGCTGTCTGCGCAGAGCCTGACATGGGGCTCAATCTCACGAACTGTGAGATCATGACCGGAGCTGAAATCAAGAGTTGGGCGCTAAACCCACTGAACTACCCTGGCGCCGTGGTGTTTTACTTTTTTAATTGAAGCATAATTGACACACAAAGTTATATTGGTTTCAGTTGTACAACATAGCGATTCAATAATTCTGTACATTGTGCAGTGCTCACTATGATAAGTAGAGTTACCGTACAACATTATTACAGTATTATCAACTGTAATCCCTTTTTCTTGTTTGTTTATTTTTAATGTTTATTTATTTTTGAGAGACAGAGAGGCATAGCGTGAGCAGGGGAAGGGCAGAGAGAGAGGGAGACACAGAATCTGAAACAGGCTCCAGGCTCTGAGCTGTCAGCACACAGCCTGATGCAGGGCTCGAACCCACGAACTGAGATCACAACCTGAGCCACGTCGGGCACTTAACCACCCGAGCCACCCCAGTGCCCCTTGGCTGTACTTTTTATCCCGGTGATTAATTATCTTCTAGCTGGAAGTCTGTACCGCTTAATCCCCTTCACCTACGTCACTTCTGCACTCGCCTCTCTCCCCTCTGGCAACCACTAGTTTGTTCTCTGTATTTATGAGTCTGCTTCTAGTTTTCATTTGTTGGTTCATTTGGTTTTTTAGATCGCACATGCCAGTGAAATCATGGTATTTACCTTTCTCTGACTTACTTCACTCAGCGCAACACCCTCTGGGGGCATCCACGTTGGCACAAATGGCAAGACCTCGTTCTTTTTATGACAGTAATATTCCACTGCGTATATATACGCCATTTCTTTATCTATTCACCGTCGATGGACACTTAGTCTGCTTCCGTATCTCGGCTGTCGTAAATAATGCTGTGATGAACCTAGAGGTGCATACATACATCTTTCTGAATTAGTATTTTGGGGGTGGGGGTAAATAGCAGTAGAATTAACTGGATTATATGGTATTTCTAATTTTAACTTTTTGAGGAATCTCCATACTGTCCCCATAGTGCGTGCACCAGTTTGCCTTCCCACCAACAGTGCACGAAGCTTCCCTTTTCTCCGCATCCTTGCCAACACTTGTTATTTCTTGTCTTCCTGATTCGAGCCATTCTGACAGGTGTGAGGTTTTGATTTGTGGTTTTTCATTGTGGTTTTGACTTGCATTTCCCTGTTGATGAGTGATGTTGAGCGTCTTTGCATGAATCTGTTGGAAAAATGTCTTCTTCGGAAGGATGTCCGTTCAGGTCCTCTGCCTATTTTTAATCAGATTGTTAGCTTTTTTAGGTGGCGGGTTGTAAAAATTCCTTATATATTTTGCATATTAACCCCTCGTCAGATATTTCATTTGCACGTGTCTTCCGTTGAGTAGATTGCATTTTCATTTTGTTGGCGGTTTCCTTTGTCCTGCAAAAGCTTTTTAGTTTACTGTAGTCCCACTTGTTTTTCCTTTTTGTTACCTAGCTTTGGTGTCAAATTGAAAAACCAAGGCTAATGTCAAGGAACTTTTCCCTGTGTTTCCTTGTAGGAGTTTTATGGTTTCAGGTCTTATGGTTAAGTCTTTAATCCATCTCGAGTTGATTCTTGTGTGTGATATCAAGGGTAACTTGGGGCGCCTGGGTGGCTCAGTCGGTTAAGTGTCCGCCTTCAGCCCAGGTCATGATTTCGCAGTCTGTGAGTTCAAGCCCTGTGTCGGGCTCTGTGCTGACAGCTCAGAACCTAGAGCCTGCATGAGATTCTGTGTCTCCCTCTCTCTCTCTCTCTGCCCCTCCGTGGCTCTCACTGTCTCTCTCAAAAATAAACATTAAAAAATTAAAAAAATAATAAATAAAGGGTAACTTGCACCATACTTGACTACCTGTTTGAGAGATACGGTAAAAGGAGTTGGGGCAACTTTTTTTTTTTTTTTAAGAATGTAGATATTGGGGCGCCTGTGTGGCTTAGGTGGTTAAGCGTTCCACTTGGGCTCAGGTCATGATCTCACGGTTCCTGAGTTCAAGCCCCACATGGGGCTCTGTACTCTCACAGCAGAGCCGGCTTGGGATCCTCTGTCTCTCTGTCTCTCTCAAAAACAAATAAGCGATTAGAAAAAAAATCGTAGGTACTTTTCGCCAAAGATGAGAGACAAAATGTGCAAACAAAACAAAATGGCCACGACATAATTCACATTGCATGTAGAATGGATGCTTCTTTCTTGAGAGAGTACAAAGCCTGAGGAATTGAAAGCACAAAGCATTATTGAAATTATGTCTTATCTCTTTTAAAAATGAGGGTTTTTTTGGTTTTCTGCTTTATAACTTTGCATTGTCTAACATAAAAATCTCTTTGTTCCCTCCCAAGTCACTAAAATAGAGTTAATCCTTCAGGACGGCATGCCAGGACTCCCTAAGCTGCTGTCACAGTCTGCACCAGATAACGGGGCCGCCAGAGTGTTGGAGAGCACACGGACACAGAGGGCTGGGATTGCACGGGCTGGCCGGTCTGGCGGCTGGGGAACTTGCGCTTCTCCTGGATTCTGTTTCATTTCAGATTGCTCCCTGATTTCTCTGTTCTTCCTTGGTGATCTCAGGCTCTCAGGCTTCACTGGCGCCTGTCCCTAATGTCCCCCTACTGAGCCTGGATGGGTTGGGTTCCTGCTTGCTCAGCGTCAAGTGGCTGTGTATAGGCACCTCACATGACACGTACAGAACTGAATTAATTTCCTTACACAGGCGCCTTCTGAGCTGTCCTCCACTTGGCTGTTACCTCCTCACCACACTCTACCGATGACCAGCCCTCGCCCCTCCTGTTCTTACCGTGTGTCTGATCCATTCCACTATTCTCTCGCCTCACTGCCTCTCTCTTGAGATAATTGTCTGTAGTTACTGTGTAGCCTCATCAACTCTGATCCACTCTGCTGCCCGAGGAATTGCCCTGAAACATGTGCCCCTCTCGTGTGGCACCCAGGGCCCTTACAATCAGACACCTGACTAATTCTCCAACTTCATGCACCGAGATCTGTAATTTTTTTAGTAACATGCCCCATCCACTCACTAGACCACTCCTCGGTACGTATGTCTTATTGATGATTGGGTTTCCCAACAGAAAGCATAGTTAAATGCTTAGCAAACACTTAATGAATGGAAATCCATATGATCCGAAGTTGGCTGGGAATTTTTCACAATGAAATGAAAGAAAAGATTTTTTGACGTGACACATGAGGGTGCATGAAAGGAAGAACTGTATATCGTTGTGAAGAGTGATAGTGTCTTTTTTAAAAGCTACTTCTTAAGTCACTGGATTTTTTTTTTCCTAAATTTATTTATTTTGGGGGCACCTGGGTGGCTCAGTTGGTTAAGCGTCTGACTCTTGATCTCAGCCCAGGTCATGATCTCACAGTTTGTGAGTTTGAGCCCTGCATTGGACTCTGTTGACAGAGCCTGCTGGGGATGCTTGGGATTCTCTCTCCACCTGTCCACCCCTCTCTCAAAATAAATAAACTTAAAACAAAATTACGTTTATTTACTTTAGGTGGGGGAGGGGCAGAGAGAGAGGGAAAGACAGAATCTCAAGAACCTGTGCTGACATGTGGAGCCTAACTTGAGCTTGAACTCCCGAACAGTGAGGTCATGGCCTGAGCTCCAATCAAGAGTTGGATGCTTAACCAACTGAGCCACCCAGGTACCCCAGGTCACTGGGTTTTTAGAAATATACAAAGTTTAGGAGTAGAAGGACACAAATGTAGTCTTCCTCATGTATCTCGACAGCCTCATAGCTTAACAATGTCAACGTTTTTTTTAAAAACAAACCTCGTAGCTATTGAAGTATTTATGAGGTTTAAAAAAATGCCATTCTACACTGTTCATCCTTTTCTTGAAAGCCTGTCAAATGTGGGGGTGAATTATGTGCAGTGATCATTTCAAGCCGGTCTTCTACGGACCAGTCTATACTCGGCTTTTCCCAACCCCTTTGCAAGAACAGGGTCGTTTCGTTGTTTAGTTTTTTACCTTTCCCTCGAGCAAGGTGAGCTTTAAACAGTAGCCCGGAGTTGCGCCTCATACAGAACTTTGAAGGCTTGGAATTTAATCCATTTTCACAGATGACTCATTTTAAAATTCACTTTTATAACAGAAAAAGATGCTGGCTAAAATACTTAATGCTCTCACTGAATGCTTAATGACAGAAGACAAGACTTCTCAAATTTTCTTTAACTTCCCGGGTATTAGACATTCAGCAAGCTCAATATAAATAATTGCTAATTATTATTTTTTTAAGTTTATTTCTTTTGAGAGAGAAAGAGAGAATCCCAGGCAGGCTGAGCACTTTCAACACAGAGCCTGACTCCGGGCTCGAACTTCACGAACTGTGAGATCATGACCTGAGCCGGAGCCAAGAGTGGAACATTTAACCAGGTGAGCCCCCCCAGGTGTCCCTAAAGAATATTACTAATTATAATAATGTCAGGGTGACTGTATCTCAGTAATAGATATCGCGGTTTGAATTCTGGCTCTGTTGTGTACTGGCTATCTGACTTTGGGTAATTAAATTACTTTGGTACTTCACTACTCAGAAATACTTCGTGAGCTTTTTTGGGTCTCATCAGTAAAACAGAAACAGTGAGATGACGTATTGCAATTATTTGCTTATACGCTTTCTTCCCCACTGGACTATGAGTTTCTTGACACACGAGCTAGATCTTAATTTTCTTTGGATCCTGAGCATCTCCATGTCAGTACGCACATAGTAAACGTCTATTGAGCTGAAGTCAAGAAGGACGGACAGTCTCATTAATTTGACCTGAATTAAAATATTCTAGGACTTGACAAAATTAAAATGATGTTCCTTTCTGGGCAAGGCCCTTCACCGATTCCTTTGATTAAAAAGAGACAGAAGCTTCCCGTTGGGATGAGAAGTCAGCCACAAGTGCGGGGCTGACTTGGATGGCGGGGGGCCAGTGGTGTGGGCAGTGAAAGAATTCACCCAAGGCAGAACACAGGACACAGAAGCGTTCTGAACACACGTCAAGGTGAGCAGTGCGGCAGAGGAGAGACTGCCGGCAACAAGGTGGCAGCGAGGGGCCACAGTCACAGGGTGGAGTGAGGGCGGTACGGGAATGGATGGAATGTTCCCGTTTTTGATAACTGTGCCTGGCTGCGAGTGGCCCATCGGTTAGTTAGAGCCTGTGGCTGTGCTGAGGTGGCTCACTTAATGAGCCTGCTTGCAGGAATCTCGGTGGTCGGTGGTCCCTGCGGGCCCTTTGACCTCACTCAGGTTACCGCTGCTCAAGCCCGTTGCTTAAAAGCTGCCTCTACAACAGGTTTTCACTCTTTTATTTTTTATCGAAGACCATACCAAGCAGCATTCAGATACTTCTGCTAACGCTTTCAGCCGTCTGCTAAACTTGAGATTTCTTCCCAAATGCTTCCGGACCCAGAGTCCTTGATTTCAAGAGTAGATGCAGGTACACCAAACCTCCACGGAGTGGGGGAGGGGGACAGGGAGGTGTTCTGACTTGTAATTTCCATGTCGGCCCGTTGGCCTTTTATCCGGGCCTGTGAGGGGAGTGTCTTTCTGTTGATTCTCTAATAGAAACAAAATGGCCAGCCAGCCTGCTTTCTGAATAAAGGGGGACTTTCAACAGGGAATTTGCAGAATTTACACGTTCTTCCTTCTGCAAAAGGTATGGATTTGGCTGCACTCGCTTCTTTCCAAGAAAATGGAAAAATCATTCCGTGTAAAGCTTCTAGGTGATGGCGGCGTCAGGACGCCGGGGGAAGCGGGAGGCTGGAAAACACAAAGTCATCTCGACACCGGGGGGCGCCACTCACTGGCTTCCCCAGACGCCTCGTCCGGGGTGCACTGTACGCCGCCAGCCGCCTGGACCGCACGTCTTCCTTCAGGACATGTCTAGTGTCCTGTCTGCTCTGCGTCTCACGTTCCTCACTCCCCCTGAGAGAGGTTCCAGAATGTCTGTGGGTTTGGACAGAGTCCCACACAGACACACCTCAGAGGCCAGTTGACTTTTGGTGTCACCTTCTCCCCTCTGGCCTTGAGCTTGGTCAGGTCAGTGCTGCCTGGGCTCCCAGTGTTGGTTTTCATGACAGGTCCAGAGCAGGCTGGTCCTTGTAGACAAAAAGATGTGCCCGAGGCTGTTCTCCAAGGCAGGCCTGCTGCCAGGCAGACAGGTGCCTTTCCAGGGTGACCACATTCCTCAGCTCTGATCCTTTAAGAGATAGTTCGAATATTCTGGATTCCTGAGATTGTGCTTCAGAGCAGTTAAGAGCTGAGAGTTAATGATATCCTCTGTTAGAATTTTAGCCTAATCTTTCAAGTCCTCTGTCTTAAGAATCATTTGTAGTCATGTTCCTTTATCTTATGCTCTCTTTAGGTACTGTTATAACACAAAAAAATATAAACCTGCATTTGTGTAATGTTTTGACAGGTCTAGGTGTTATAACATCACTGAATTCACAAAGCTGGGAGGAAGGCAGGATATTAACAAAGGACACGGTGAGGGGGGCGGGGTGCGGCCTGGAACCATCAAGTGATTTGTTCAGCATCACTGAGTTAGCGATTAAGATGCATTCAGGCTTAGGGCTCCTGGGTAGCTTAGGCTGTTGAGCATCCCACTTTGGCTTGGATCATAATCTCACAGTTCCTGAGGTCAAGCCCGGCATCGGGCTCTGTGCTGACAGCTCAGAGCCTGGAGCCTGCTTCCTTCAGATTCTGTGTCTCCTTCTCTCTCTGCCCCTGCCCCGCTCACTCTCTGTGTCTCTCTCAAAAATAAATAAACCTTAAAAATTTTTTTAAAAAAAAGATGCATTCAGGCTCATCTTCCTGGTTTGTCCCTGAGCCACACCACATCACAATGCTTGGAGGACAGCCAGCTGATATAAATGTCATCTCAACAGGATGTGTGTGTCAGAACTTACTTGATGGTTGGTTTTCTCTGGAAGGAGGTAAGCTCCAGTATGGCCGGGCTGATTTGCTACTTTTGTTCATTGCGACACCCCTAGTGCCGAGCGTGGGTTCTAGCACGAGACGGGCACCTCAGTAAAAGCTAACTGAATTAACTAAAAAGACATTAATTAAAACAATTTTGTGGAGCCTGACAGAAAAGGCTGTTAGTCAAACCTATGAGACTCCCCCATCTGAAAAAAGAGAAAACAAAAAAGAAAAGGACACAGGTCCCTGTGTGCTGAGCCACACAAAATACTTCTCACCGTAAAGGTTTGTCTCCACAGTCACACTCTCCTTTGCCACGGCTATCCTCTTCCAAAGCAAAGATACACAAACGTCTTTCTCAGAGGGACTTAAGATACATACGTGATCAGGAGGGGCGCCTAGCTGGCTCAGTCAGTAGAGCATGTGACTCTTAATCTCAGAGTTATGAGTTCAAGCCCCACATTGGGTGTAGACATTACTTAAAAATAAGATCTTAAAAAAAAAAAAAGATACGTGATAAAGATGTTTTCAGGAAACATCTAAGCCAGCCTAGCAAACATCAGCCCTAGAGCAAGAGTATGCCTGGAAGATACTCCTCGTAACTAATACTGGTAAACCCTGACCTGTTTAAAACAGTTTATGATTTAAAAACTTTTCCGCGGTTCATTCCATGCTGAAAAGCACTTGACAGATATCATATGGTTAAAGGAATAAGCTCTCGTGGAGTCAAGAAAAAAACCATCTCCGGTAACCATTTTTCAGAAGGTGCTGGGTTAGTCTAATTATAGACCGTATTCTTCGCTTGTGGAGCTGGGACGCCTGACTTGCTGTCCTGGAGGCACAGGAGCTTTTCAAGGATGGATTCGTCAGCCACAGTCTTCTATTTCAGGCACCGGCAAGTGGGTCGTATTTTGTGCCGATGTGCTGTGACCCCATGAAGCAAGAGTAACAGGCGACCCGTGTGTGTGTGTATGCCTCATCCGAAGATGGTTTAAAGCTGCCAGCTGGGCCGCAGGGCAGTTCAGTCTCCACTGCGTAGGGCTTGCGGCAGCCGAGTTATGGGACACCGGACCAGGCCTTCTGAGAGACAAGTATCAGCCAAGTGTGTATCAGGTAATGTTTTTATAAAACCACATCCCTCCCTCCTCCCAGCATCCCATCCAAGTCTTTGCACAGCCATCTGTGCCCGGTTTTGCACAGAGTTCTGACGCTGGCCGCTCGGAGATCGCCTGCCAGATAGCGGAGGATCCGGGTCTGCTCTCGGTCCGGAGGTGGACGGTGGACGGAGAAGACAGCGGGAGTCAGCCGGGCTGGCGGCGAGCGGCCCCTGTCCAGACCGCGGTCCCGCAGGAGCCAGAGCGAAGGAGAGTGCTGGCGCCATCTGGTGGCGGCGGCGGCCCTGTCCCCGCGGCGGGCGGCCGGGAGCGGCCCTGAGACCCCGCCTCCCGCAGCCGGGGGCTGAGAGTCTGTACAAAGCGCCCAGATCGCCAATGGCCAAGGGAAAATACTTGAACGTTGATACTTTTAGGCGGAAAAGAAAAGTGCATCCGGCAAGTTGTACCAGGAGAACATTTTGTCAGAGCCCCATAAATTTTGTATTTTAAATTTTGTATGGGAGCAGAGGCCAAATGAGAGCAGGAAATACAGAAAACTAGTTGGAAGCATCGCCGACTTGTCAGAGAAGAGGCTTCGTTCCAGCGCGAGCTGCAAAGTGCCTCAAAGCAGCCTGCGTTTCGTGTAACCGGCAAAGAGTAAAAAACGTGGCAGAAGGTTTCTTTAACTCCCTAAGTTCCCAATTCTGCACAAAAAAAGAGAGACAGCTGTGGTGGGACAGATTTTGGAACCGGAGACTTGGGGCTCGGGTTCCAGATTTGCAATTTACTAGGGACATCACTTCTTGGAGTTTCGGCGGGTTCGTTTCCAAAGAGGATGACAACCCCGACCGCACCCGCAGTCTATGCGCGCGTGCCCGTCCCCCCAGCGCTGTGGGCGCACCTCCCGTGGGGGGGGGGGCATCCGCTCTGGACCTCTGTTGGACCTTGCCGCAGCCCCGCTTCCGGCCTTCCCGCCATCTCCCCTCTCTCCTAGATACTTCCGGTAGCGCACACGTGGTGTGATTTCTCCCGTCTTAACAGGACCTCCCGGCCCCCTGTCCCCGCAGCTGGCCTCCCATTTCTGCTCACTCTCATGTTATAGCAAAATGTCATACCCGCCGTCTCCACTTCTCCCATTCTCCCGTGACCCTCCCTATCAGACTTTTGTCCTGGCCCTTTCAACCCAGGCAGCGTTGGCCAAGGAAACCAGGGACCTCCACGGTGCCGGATTCTAGGGTCAGTTCGCAGCCGTTTTCTGCGACGGCCTGTCAGCAGTACTGGACACGACCGCTCCCCGCGGGAAACGTTTTGTCCTCTCGGCTTTAGGACACTACACGCTGGAGTCTTCTCCCCCCACTGGCCACTATTTCCCGCTTTTCAGGGCTCAGGCCTTGGGTGTTTTTGCCAGTTACTCCCTCCTTCGCACTCTTATCCAGTCCCGGGGCTGCAGATACCATCTATAGACTCCCACCACTCCAGAGGAGCGCGTCCAGCCTCCTGTCACCACCGAACTCCGGGCAAAGAGAGCCGGCTTCCTGCGTGACCTCTCAGACTCGGCATGTCCAAACTGAACTTTCACCCTTCCCCTCCAGATCTGCTGTTAGGATGGGAAGAGATAGGCTAAAACAGGCAGAGAGGGAAAGGCTAGGCCCTGAGGTCCCTGGGTGGGGAAAAACACATATTTTGGAACTGCTGGGAGCGGCTGACCACCGCAGACCCCCTCGGGTGTAAGGTTAAGAATGTAACGGACCCCACCTACTCCCCCTCAGATTTCCCTCAGGAATTTGACCAAAGACCTGGCTAAAAATAAGTAGACCATAAAGCGTATGTCCCACAAGGAACAGGGTGGCCACACACCACTCCTCGGACAATGAACATGAGCCAGTCAGGAAAGGACAACCCGGCGCCTGGACGTTTCCAGCCAGTAAGGGTACCGCCTGAGAAGGAACAGGGGGCAGGGAGTGCTGACCAGACCCTTAGAAAACAAGGACCCTTGCCTGGAGTCGCCGGCACTCACTTTTGAATGTCCCCTCTCCGTGGAGAGAGCTCCCCTACTGTTCTTCCTTTCTGATCTTATGCTCTCTCATGAACTTTTGTCCGCGGCTCATTTTGTGTTCACCTCTTCATTCTTCGAAGGGGCGAGACAACAAATCCCGGGTATTGAGGTAAAAAATCCTGCAGCACTGTGTCTGGGGTCATCTCCATGGGTTCCTTCAGACTCCCGGACACCCAGGCCATTCTTGTCAGTCATCCTTAACCCCTCTTTTCCCCTCACACCTCACGTCCAGTCTGTGCGGAAACCCTGTCGCCTTCTGCCTACGCTACACGGCCCAGAGTCCAGTCAGTTCTCCCCACCTCCCCCATCACTATGGCTCCACGCTGCATTCTCTATTTAACGCCCATCTCCACCGCAGACGAAGCCTTCCATGAGGGCTGGGGTCCTGCCCACCTCCAGTTTTGTGTATCGCTCTATCCCCAGGGCTTCCAACCGTGGCCTAGTAGGTGCTCAATAAATATTGGCCAATGAAGGAAAGAACGAAGCAGTTGGTGAAGAGCCGGTATTTAATAGACGGTAGCAGTTATTTCACACTGTCCTAGGATATCTAATGTGAATCAGAAGTTCAAAGAGGAAATTTCACTGTGAAGGGGCAGTCAGACACCTCCGTGTATAGCATGTCTGTAGTTTACCTTAAAACATTTCCGCAGCTCAGTCGGTTGAGTGTTGGACTTTGGCTCAGGTCACGGTCTCGCGGTTCCTGAGTTCGAGCCCCACGTCAGACTCTCTGCTGTCCGTGCAGAGCTTGCTTCAGATCCTCTGTCTCCCTCTTTATGACTCTCTCAAAAATAAATAAGCCTTAAACACGCACGCGCGCGCGCACACACACACACACACACACACACACACCAGCAAGAAAAAAAATGAAGCAAAGCAGGCAAAACGTAAACAATTGTGACATTGAAGCGATGCGTGTACTCTCTGTACGTTTGGAAAATTCTGCAAGGAACAGAAAGCGTGCTGTGCGGCCCTTGCGGGACCCCAGGGGCAGCAGCCTTGATTCAAAGCCACCTGCCCGACCGCGGCCATCCGCCGAGCCAGAGGACCCCAGACGGCCAGCGAGGGCCCCGAGGCCCCAGGGGGCGGGGGGCCCGGCTTACCTGCCAGGCCCGTGCGGAGAACCCCCACGGCAGCCTGGCGGGCGCGGTGCCCCGTCGAGGTGCCCGAGAGATGACAGGTCGACCCGAAATGCCACGCGCCCCTCTGAGGCGCTCTCAAACAGCTCAGCTATTTCTAGCGAGAAGGCTTTTGGTGCTGGGCCCGATTTATGGCTTTTGAACTTGGAGGCCGGAAAAAAAGTTGAAATTGAACTCAGGAGCCTGCTAGAGCTACGCGCCAAAGCTAAACAGAAATGAAATAAGGCCTCTCCCTCTGTGTGGCTTAAATGGAATAACTCAAGATGCCGTGGGGTTCAGCGTGACTGCGTGTTTGAAGGTGTTCACGAATGGTGTCCCCCCCACCTCCCCCCCCGCCCCCCCCCCCCCCCCGCTTCAAAGTAAATCCTGGGAAGTCCATTTTACCGTTATCCGTTATCTCCAGGTTATGGGACTTGGGGTGATATTTTTTTTTCTCACAGTTTCCTGTGGCTTTCAAAATTCCTGCCACCACTGCCTAGTGTCCTCACAGTAAGAGAAAACCAGCTATGGCTTTTTGTCTCTACCTCCTGTGTCAGTTGGGAAGCTTTCCGCCGTGACGGCAAACCCAGATCACACGGAAGCAGACTGGGGACCTGCTGCTTCTCGGCAGGGCCGGGGAGCGCAGGGACAGGGACGAGGACGAGCCCGGTCCTGCTCTCCTCACGTCCCTTCGTCCTGCAGGGACAAGTCCTCGAGATTTAGCTCCATTTCTGGGCAGATGCCTCCCTCGAGGTCACGCTACAGCAGTAAGAGCTTTATTTAGACTTGTAGCTTTCCAACCGCAAGCCCCCCAGTTCCTGGCAAAATGACCTTGGCATCTCACCGGCTCATCTGCCCACCTGTAACCCAGCGCTGTGGTGAGGGAGACAGAGCAACGCGCTGGCTTGTGTCTCGGTCACGTGCCTCTCCCTGAAGCGCATGGGCCAGGGCCAGGGAAACATCGTTTCCTGGAGGGGATTTGGTGTCCAGTTAACAAAAGGGGGGAACAGATAGTGGACAGCCCACACGTCACAAATGCTGTCTTCCTACCTATACCCAGAAACGACTCGCAGTCGCACCAGAGAGAAAGCTTGGGCTGAGGAAAGCTGCTATCGTTGACCCCAGAATGTAGCTCTGAGCTCCCTGGCAGCCAAGGCAAAAGGAAAAGTCTTGTTTACAGACTGCTTAGCTCATCAGGATTAAACAGGAAGGAAGGATCAATAACAGACAAAACTTTCCTAAGATTCCAAGGCTGATTTTAAGCTGCCGCTTCCTCCGTTTTTCCCGTCCATCTCCAACAGGAGCCCTTGTCCTCTCTCTCTGCCTAGAGCCACCGTATGGCCTGCTGCCCTTCCTTTGCAGTTAAGCACGAAACTAGGCAGACAACCCACTGCCAGCGCGCGTCATCAATGAGCCAGAGACAAAGGGTCAAGACATTTGGAATTGGGTTCTGTGTCTCTTGTAGAGCCGTCCTCGAGCCCTCCCGGCCCCAGCGTGACTGTGGGAGAGGAACCCCGGGCGGATGGTGGCGCCGGCAGGACTGCCGACCGCAGAGAAACCCATTCCACAGTGGTTTTTGCATCCAAAAGGTTTTCCGAGGTTCTGCTCCCAGACCGCATAGTTTCTCACAGAGGCGGGGAGCGTCACACTCCATTCTCTTTCCCGCGTGGACGAGCGGAGGAAGCGCATCTGCGGAGGCCTGTCCCCGCCCGCTCTCCCGGGCGTGCCTGGCGGCAGGGCCGGAGCCCGCCCGACCTGCCAGCGGCCGCAGGTGTCAGCGGATGGCTGGCCCGAGAGCCGCTGCGCACTGTGGCCCCCGCGGGGAGCCTTGTGATCCGGGTGACCCCTTCCCTCCCCACTCCTGCTTCAGGTTACAAAGTAGCTGCAGGGGACTGTTGATCCCCGGAGAGCGGGGAAGGGCGCCTTTTGGGCTTACTCCTGCTTGGGATATTTTCTCCTCCGGATTGGTCCTATTTGCACCTTTGTGATGGCCAGCGTTATTATCATTATTTTTTTTTTTTTTTCTGGAAAAGCCAGATAGGAGACTACTTTGACTATAGGAAGGAAATGATTTGTAACCTTTCCTGTATGATCCGTTCAGTCTCTCTCTTGTGTTATTCTTACGGTCTGGACTTTAGTATTTTATTTGATTTTTCTTTTAATTTTATTAAAAAGGTTTTAGGGGCGCCTGGGCGGCTCAGTCGGTTAGGCGGCCGACTTCAGCTCAGGTCATGATCTCACCGTCTGTGGGTTAGAGCCCCGCGTCGAGGCTGTCTCTCAAAAATAAAATAAAAAAACGTTAAAATTTATTTTTAATGTTTCTTTATTTTTGAGAGAGATGGAGACAGAGCATGAGCAAGGGTGGGGCAGAGAGCGAGAGAGACACAGAATCTGAGGCAGGCTCCAGGCTCTGAGCCATCAGCACAGAGCCTGACGCAGGGCTCGAACCCACAGACATGAGATCATGACCTGAGCTGAAGTCAGCCGCTCAGCCGACTGAGCCACCAGACGCCCCTGGACTTTAGTATTTAACTTGGAGTTGTGTGGTCTGTCGAGTACCCATTTGGCTTCCCAGATCACATGGGAGTGCACAGCAGTCCCCTCCCCCAGATGAGGACCGTGGCTCAGAACTGGTCTTAAGTTATTTCAGCCTTCTGTTGGGGACTGGGACGTGACCTGGTAAGAATATGCTGTAGGTCGCCTGCCGTGGTAGAAGGACATCGCCACCAGAAAGGACATTTTCGGCTGTTCTCTCTCTCCAGGCTGCCATGGTTTTCTTCCAGCGCAGACACCCCCCTAGGCCACTATGCATCTTACGTAGTTTGTAGTTCGACGCCTTGTTCCAAACACTGGGTTGCAAAGTACAGTGTATCTCATACGATGAAACACGCTTTTTCTTTTTCCCAGCAGTTTTTGTGAGTCTCTCACAAATGGACTGATTTGGCTCTAAACAAAAGGTCTTTTATTATGCCAGCTGATCATGCATAAACACAGATTACAGGTTTTTCTTTCCCCTGAGAATAGTGGTCTGTTCTCAACAGAATAATGAGCGACTTTCCTGATGGCAGTGCCACGGGCTGTTTCATGGTGGAAGACAATAATGCAGCAGCTAAAATAAATCGTGCCCTGCTTTAGCAAGGATCATGTATGAAATTGCCCGGGCAGGGACCACGCGCAGGACTTGCCTTGGTGGAGAGGTTGTAACAATTACACCTAACCCGGGAGACTTCCTTGAAACAAGCAAAGGTTGCCAGTTGACAAGGGAATGTGAACATGACTCCACTTAGTGAAGATACGAACAGCCCTTTCCTATCTGGGATGTTAGCTGTGTTAGCCAAGAGACGGAAATTTCTCCCTGTCTTCCCTCTTGCTCATCTCCAATTAAATTCCTTACGGTCAAGTCGCAGGCCTCCGGGGATGATCAGCTCATTTTGAAACACCGACTAAAAATCTGCAAACAGCGTAGGTAAGCCCGGTGGGTGAGGAGAATGCCCTCAGAAGTTTAGCTTAGAACCAGGCTCACGAGTCGTGTTCCCCGCATTGCCTTCGAGGGGCGGGGGGCGGTGCGCGTGGGAAGAACTGACCGCTCAGTGTAACCTTCGGATTTCTGTGGGTTTCAAAGATGAAACAGATCTTTGTTCTAGCACTTTGCACTCATTACAGCGTTATCAGGAGAGGATGAGAGAGAGAGATTGATTTTATGTGTCAACTGGAGGGTATTTTTGGATAAGATGAGCATTTATTTGTTTTATTTTATTTCTTATTTAAAAAAAATTTGTAATGTTTATTGATTTAGAGAGAGAGAGAGAGAGAACAGGGGAGGGGCAGAGAGAGAGTGAGAGAGACAATACCAAGCAGGCTCCACGCTGTCCGTGTGGAGCCTGACACAGGGCTTGAACCCTGAACCATGAGATCATGACCTGAGCCGAAATCAAGAATCGGATGCTTAACTTACTGAGCCGCCCAGGCAGCCCACTTTTATGTTTTATTTTTAAATGTTTATTTACTTATTTTGAGAGAGAGAGAGAGAGAGAGAGAGAGAGAGAGAGAGGGAACCTGTAGGGGGGAGGGCAGAGAGGGAGAGCGAGAATACCAAGCAAGCTCTGTGCTGTCATCGCAGAGCCTGATGTGGGGCTCGATCTCATGAACCATGAGATCATGACCTGAGCCAAAATTAAGAGCCAGACCCTTAACCAGCTGAGCCACCCAGGCATCCCAGATGAGATCAGCATTCAAATTGGTGACCTCTGAGTAAAACAGATTGTGCTCCCTAGTGTGGGTGGGCCTCGTCCAATCAGTTGAAGGCCTGCACAGAATAAAAAGACCTGCGTCTTTCAGTAAGAGGGATTTCCAGAAGATGGCTGCACCACCAGCTCTCCTGGATCTGTAGCCTGCCAGCCCGCACTGCAGGCTTTGGACTTGTCAGCCTCCATGTCTCTATGAGTAAATCCCTTGTCAGAAATCTCATTGTATACGTATCCTATTGATTCTGTTTCTCTGGAGAACCGTGATTAGTACCGCGTGTCCTGCTGAGGCTGGCTCATTCGTGCAAGACTCATACAGACTTTCACCCAAGGAGTCCTTACAGATCAACATGTACAACCTTCCCTAAAAACCCTCTACGAAACTCTCACCTCTGGTTTTCCTCAGAAGCACTTTCTAGGTGTGCTTGGGTGCCATCTAGTGTCAGATATAGGTAGTGCTGTGTCCTAGCCTCCCTGCTTCACTGTTTCTCCTGCCATTGCTACCCATTTAATTCCCTACGCTCATAGTAGGAGACGTACATATGTGTGTGCCTTAGTCACTCTTTCATTCACTCAACAAACGTTTAGTGAGGGCTTGCTTGTGCACAAGGCATTGCAGCAGACAGACAGGATGACCTCGTCTCCTTCAGTTTCCTTTCTTTACGCGTGAGGAGGGGTAACCTCAGAGAGGCGTGAAGACAGTGGGTTTTGAAGGTTGACCTTCCAGCAGCAGATCTGAGCTCTGGAAAGCTTGCCTCAATTTCCTGGCGTGTCCAAGGCAAATAACAGTATTGCCCTTGTAGGGTTGTGTCACGGGGATTCGGTGTGACAAGACGCGTGGCCGGTCTGGGTTTTCGTTGTTGTTGTTGTTGTTGTTTTTGTTGCAAGCACCAAAAATCAAACTTCGGTAAGTAGAAAAAGCGTTTCTTAGAAAAATCTCAGATGGCTCCCAGAATCGATGGAGGCGGGGCTGGGAGTGGCTCTGTTGGTCTCTCTTCTCTGTCTCTTGCACAGCTCTTATGTTTGTCGTCCTGACCCCTCTCTGCGGAACCGCTTGCCGCTCCCTAGTCCACACGGAGGAAGGCGGGCCTGCTTCCCGAGTGTGCACTTTTCCTGCTGGTCCTCTAGGCAGAGACGGAGTCTCTCAGCGAGTCAGAGTCCTGGGCAGGCGCCCTGAGCAGCCTGGCTCGGGCCGGCTCTGAGGCGGGGCGGGTCCAGCCGGCTGCCGGAAGCCCCCGGAGCTGTGGCCCCAGACGAGAGCTCTGGCAGGTGCAGGCGCCGGCCCATCAGGTTGGCTCTGTGAGCCCCTTCCTCAGTGGGGGGAACCGAGTGCAATCACGGAGGGGTCCGCTCACCTTCCCAGGGTGGACCTGAGTCTTCCTGAATGTCCCTGTGGCGTCAGCATCTCTGGCCTCATCGGGACATTCCGCCGGGTCACACTGCTCGCCCCGGGGTGTCTTCGTCCTCAGCCCTGGGCCTGCAGGTGCTCCGGCCCCACAAGGAGCCACCCTTAGCTCTCTGCCAGGGATCCTGCCGCTGGTGTGTGCCCGGGACTGACCAAGGGCGGGCCCGGCCTCAGCCCTGTTTGGATTTGGCCTTTCAGAAACACAGGACACTCAACGGCCGTCCCACAGGCCCAGGGCACCGGGGAGGCTTTCCTCGCCTTTGCCAGAGTGTGGCAGAGGTTCTTTAAAGATCGGGGCAGGGGTGGGGGGCGCCTGGGTGGCTCAGTCGGTTGGGCGTCCGACTTCGGCTCGGGTCACGATATCGCGGTTTGTGAGTTCGAGCCCCGCATCGGGCTCTGTGCTGACGGCTCAGAGCCTGTAGCCTGTTTCGGATTCTGTGTCTCCCTCTCTCTCTGCCCTTTCCTGACTCGCACTCTGTCTCTGTCTCTCAAAAATAAATAAATGTTAAAAAAAAATTAAAAAAAAAAGAAAAAAAAAGATCGGGACCCTGCACTCCTGAGCTCCTGAGCTCCCAGCAGTACCTGTGGGGGGGGCGGCTGAGGGCTGCCTGTGGGGAGGGGGTGGGAACGTCCCCTAGGAAATTAGCAGGGGAGGTCAGGAGGGGTAGGGCCGGGGCAGGAGCCATCTGCTTGCTTCTCTCGGCGTCTGCTCTGGGCACGTCCACAAGGAGCAGGAGGAGGCCTTCTGGGCCCTGTGCCTCCCTGCCCTGCTCAGACCATCGGTGCTTCACCCTTTGTCCCCCAAGGCCCGTCACTCTGTCGTGGACTCAGGCGCCCCTGAGACTCAGGGCTGCTCCCGGAGACGTTGGCACTGCTCTGCTGGAGAAGCCGCCTTACGCCGATGGTGCGTACTACTCGCGAACACCCGCCGGGCGCGGTGCACGCGTTCTTTCCGAGTGTCCTAGGCATTCGGTAAGAGCTGTTACCCCCATTTCATGGGTGTGGCAGCCGGCATCGAGCTCGGGGGTCTTAAGACCGGACAAGGGTCCACCTGGCCCCTGGCCCTCTCCATTCTCTAGCTGCTGCTGGAAGAATCTGGGCCGAATTCAGGCCCCCATTGGACAGTTCCCCCAGCAGGGTGGGGGGAGGCAGGGGCTTCTGAGCAGGAGGCCCAGAGACTGTCCGGCACAGGCCAGCGCCCCCGTGGCTTGCCCCAGGTGGCCTTGGGCCTTAGGCGGGCACCATCCCTTGTCCAGGGCAGGAGTGCCGCTGATTCTGTTTGCACTCAGCTAAAGGGGTTTTGGCCTCCTTCCTCTTTTTTTTTTTTTTTAAAGATTTACTTATTTTGGGGAGAGTACAAAGGGGGGAGGGGCAGAGAGAGGAGGACAGAGGATCCAACTCAGGCTCTGTGCTGACAGAGAGCCCGATATGGGGCTTGAACTCACGAACCTCGACATCATGACCTGAGCCGAAGTCAGACACTCAGCCGACTGAGCCATCCAGGTGCCCCTCTGCCTCCTCCCTCTTAACCTGATGTCCCGGCCACCCGCACTGGAAGGATTCAGTTGCCACGGTCGCTTTTCCTAGAAGGGGACTCGTGGTTTCCTGAGAACCAGGTGGTGAGGGCCCTAGACTGCTGCAGCTCTGCCCCGGAGCGGCTGCTCTGCTGCCGTCCCTTCTCTGCGGGAGGATTGGGGCTGCATCGACCCCACGTACACACGTGCCCGGGGAAGGCCAGGGTGCCTCCGGTGGCCCGTGCTGCCGGCCGCCGCTCAGCGGGGAATTGCACAGACCGTGGTCACGGCCCCGGCCGGTGCACCTGGTATTTAGGAGCCCCCCTCTCACTCCTCGCCCCCACTCCGCCCCAGTCACTGTTCCGGGTTGTCCGAGCAGTGAGTATGGGTGTGTGTGGGAGAGACCGGGGCCCTGGTTCAGAGGCAGCTCCTCTGGAGGGGAGGAGGCTGCAGCATCTAGATTCCCACTCTTGAGCTAGCGGCTGGCTGTATTTTATTTTATTTTTAGAAGTTTACTTATTTATTTATTTTATTTTATTTTTTAATTTTTTTAACGTTTATTTATTTTAAGAGACATAGAGACAGAGTATGAGCAGGGGAAGGGCAGAGAGAGAGAGAGACACAGAATCCGAAGCAGGCTCCAGGCTCTGAGCTGTCAGTACAGAGCCCGACGCGGGGCTCGAACTCACAGACCATGAGATCATGACCTGAGCCGAAGTCGGCCGCCCAACTAACTGAGCCACCCAGGCGCCCCTACTTATTTATTTATTTATTTACTTACTTACTTTACTTAGAGAGAGAGCACGTGAGTGTGAGCAGGGGAGGGACAGAGAGAGCGAGAGAATCCCAAGTAGGTTCCACACCGTGAGCACAGAGACCAACGTGGGGCTCGAACTCACGAGCCGAGAGATCGTGACCTGAGGCGCTGTAGTTGAGTGACGGTGACAGAGGCAAGGGCCCCCGGGGCTCAGTTCCCCGTCCTCCCCACCGCAGTCATCAAGGTGGGCACCTGGGCCCGGGGCCAAGGAGGTGCTCGGTGGGGGTGGGGGTTGACATCCCAGTCCCAGCGGGGGTGAAGCTGGCCACCAGCTCTGGGGCCAGGGTGGGGAGGGACTGGGCCTGGGGCAGGGTCTGTGGGAATGGCCAGAGCTGGGAGAGGGATCTGAAGGGGAGGGTCAGGCCTGCAGTGTCTGCGTGAGGGGCGGGGTTGGTCCCAGGTCTGTGTTTAACACTTACATGCCAGGCACTGGGGAGACCTCGCTCCCCAGTGAGAAGAGACAATTCCTTTCCTCTTGGGGCCTAGGGGCTAATAAAGCGGGGGGGGGGGTACACGGCCCCGAGGGCGCGGGCACAGGGGAGTTCTGGCAGGAGAGCGTAGCCGGGCCTTTACCAGCAGGAGAGAGCAGCGGGAACTCTCACCGCTTAAGGTCCCCAGCCCTGGCCACCAGCCCCTTCCTGCCTGCCGTTTCCTGCCGTCAGCTGAGGTTTTGGAGGGAGCACTGACTGTCGTGGTGACCTCGGTTCTGAGTTCCTCTATCTCTCTGGGCCTCAGTTTCTCCATCCATAAAACGGAACTTTTTAATGAAGAATTCTTACCAGGTTTAAACAATGTATGTGACCGTACTCTGGAGGTTGGAACATGCTGGAATTATGAGTTTCCATCCAGTGGTTTCAACGTCAGCATTCTTATTCCTGCCAGTCCTAGAATCTCACCACGGGAGCAGGACGTCACCACTAGCCCGGCCCAGGCCTGTCGTTCAGAGACAAGAAGGCCGAGGTCAGGGGGCGGCTGGCCTCCCTGCGCCCTGTCTCGCGGCGCACGATGCATCATCACCCAAACGACAAAGGGCTCAGAGAGGCCAGAGTGTCCCTTCTCCCGCCGAGGGGCCGAGGTGGCTGGCGGAGACCGGATGACAGACCTGGCCTCCAGTGTGGGAAACTTCTGGGTCTCGGGGCCTCCCGCTCTTAGCAAGACAGAGCTGTGCGTGTCTTCAGATACCGATCCCCTGATCCCCGGGCCGGGTGGGATGGGGTGACAGCGCTCCTTGCTCTGTGACATCCTCGTGCAGATCAGATGCTTCCCCCCTCGGAGGGCGGACCCTCAATAAAATCAACAGCAGCGCCCCAGCTCTCCCCGCGGGGACCACATTAATCTTCACGTTTTTGCCACATCGCTGGTTCTCATGACAGCTCAAGATGTTTTTCTGCTTCTGAGTCTCCCTTTTATTAAAAGACTCCCGAGCCCCACAGACGTGTTAATCAGCGGCCCCCGTGGCACCCCCGAGCCTTTCCATTCTCCCCGCTCAGCCTCTGCCTCTTTGCTGCTCCCACAAGTCTTTCCACATCATTCATTCTGACATTTAAAAGTTTCCGAGCTTGTTCTGAAATGCCACAAAACTGCCTTTGTTGTTTGCGTGCTTCGGAATGCGGAGAATCCCAGGACACTGGGAAGGAGGGCCCGCCTGCTCCGGTCAGGATGGTCGGACCCGAGGGCTGGATGCTTGCGCAGGGATGAAGCTCCGGGGCTGCCCCCGCCCCTCCCTCCACAGGGGCCTCGTGGGCTCAGGTGCTGCCTGCTTCCTGGCGCTTCTGTCCTCCTCACTCCGGCAGGCAGACCCCGTCTGGTCCCTCCCAAGGATCACGGAGTCGCTCCGAGTATCCCAGCTCTTCAGGAAGAACATTCTTCTTTACCCCATTGCGTGATTTCTCCACCTTCTGCCTGGTTCCTGCTGGTGACAGGCCCTCCAGGTCTCGGGAGAGAATGTTGGAGAAAACAGAACCGGGTGTTTGGGTCGCCAGCTGTGGAGGCTGTCTTTTTTTTTTTTTTTTTTTTAATGTTTATTTATTTTTGAGAGAGAGACAGAGCGTCAGCAGGGGAGGGGCAGAGAGAGAGGCAGACACAGAGTCCAAAGCAGGCTCCAGGCTCTTATGAGCCATCATCACAGAGCCCGATGCGGGGCTCGAACCCACAGACCGTGAGATCATGACCTGAGCCGAAGTCGGCCGCTTAACCAACTGAGCCACCCAGGCGTCTTCTTACGCAGGCCCGAGCGCTGGGCCCCTTTCAATCAGCCGTTGCGTCCAGCTCGCTCCGGCCAAAGGTGCCGTTTTGCAAGCACACGACGCCCTTCGCAGCGATCCGCTACCTCGCGGACGTGCCCGGCGCAGGGGTGCCGAGTCGGTGGGCGAGCCGGGGCTGGAGCTGCATCCCGGCGACCCGAACACCAGGCCCCAGCCGGCCTGCCACCTTCCTGGGCCTGTGTCTGAGCTGAGCGACTCCTCCTGCAGTTTCCAGAACTATGCGCAGTGATGCAGACATTGCTGGGGCCCCCGCCCCGCCCCCAGTCTTAAAGACACACTTCCGGCTTCTTCGCGCTCGTCGTTCCCAGGCTTTTGGGCTCACAGGTTAGAAAAAGTCAACCGTAAGGCAGGTGCAGGGGACCACGATTTATTCTGCCTTCCGAAGACGTGGATGAGAACCAAACAAAACACTCAGAATCACGCTTCCTAAAGCAAAGCGCATTTTAATGCCGAAAGGAAGGGAATATAATCAGCGGAAGGCAGTGCTTACCAAGAAAGGGCGAGTCGCCCGCCGCCGTCTTCACTGCGGCCCGGTGCGGGAGAAACCGCGGCAGCCCGTGTCAAGTGAGCCAGCCACCGGCATTTCTGAACCGGAGCTCCTCACACTTGAAGCGATCTCCGGGGGTCTTGTTAAAATGCAGATTCTTACTCGTTAGACCCTGGGCGGGGTCTGAGATTTTCCAGGTGAGCCCCCCTCCTCCTTCCGTCTTTGAGTGGCAAGAGTACCCTCTGTACGACGCCGCGGACCAGCCCGGGGGTCACCGATGCCAGTGCAAAACAGAATTAGGTGCAACGGGTTTTTGGGTACCAGTTTTCCAGCTAGACTCTCTGCTATTACACGGCCACGGCCACGGCCGGGGGAGACCGCTGCTTTCCGGGCAGGGGCAAAACACACAGTCGTGCGCCAGGACCCTCTGTAGCCGGGCCCGCCTGGGAAGAGTGGCGGCTGGACAGGTCCCGTCATCCCGGCCCAGCACCAGCGTGGCAAGAGGGCTCGGGGGTTTCAAGCCCGCTTCCTGGGCTTCCTTAACCCCAGCAGCCGCCTGCCCCTTGTCCACCGCCCCCTCCCCAAAGCCAAAACCCAAACCGGAAGTGCAATGCGGATTCGCTGGGCATCAAATGCGGCAGGCCCGGCCAGCCGCAGAGGTAGCATTCTGAGCAGAGGGGGTCACCATCGGGCGGAAATTCCTGCGATCCGGCTAGAATTGTAGGCAGGTGGGACAACGTGGAGGTAGCCGTGCCTGCGTGTTGTGGGGGGGAGTGAGGGGTGAGGAGTGGGGGGCTGAGGGGGTGAGGAGTAAGGAAGAGGAGCGGAGGTCGGGACAGAGCACTCGGAGGTCCCCAGGGAGACGTGCATTGGACATCTCCTCCCTGCCCCCACACACCCTTACGCCTGAAATCATACGTATGTTACATGACAACACGCAGCCTTACTGCGTGTGACGCCCTCTCATTTTTAAAAAACAATTCTGAAGTGCTGGCTCTGGTGCGCTGATTTTTTTTCTTTAGAGGTTATTTATTTATTTTGGGAGAGACAGAGACAGTGCAAGAGGGGAGGGGCAGAGAGAGAGGAAGAGAGAGGATCCCAAGCAGGCTCTGCACTGTCAGCTACGGAGCCCGATGTGGGGTTCGAACTCATGAACCGCGAGATCATGACCTGAGTCAAAACCGAGAGTCGGATGCTTCACAGACTGGGCCCCCCAGGCGCCCCTCTGGCCTACTAACTTGATCGCAGGGCTCACTACTGAGTCATGACCCAGATTTTTGCCAAATACTCAAGTACCTTGAGGGCCTTTTCTTAAGTTGAGAATATGTGATTCTTTAACCTGTCGTGGTGTGAGGCACGGGTCTTCTCTAATACAGGAAGACCTAATTTAGGAAATATGCACTTAAAATTATGACTTCCAAGTTCTACCCTGTAAGATCTTAGTGAAGGGATCTATTTCTTTGGTAAACTCAGAGCATCTAAGAAAATGGATGAACGAATGAACTAGTGTATTCTTAGTATATACTTAAGTCCGTGGATGGAAGATTTCAGGACAAAATAAGTTTTGAAAGAAGTATTATTAGGGCGCCTGGGTGGCTCAGTTAAGCGTCCAACTTCGGCTCAGGTCATGATCTCACGGTCCGTGGGTTCAAGCCCCGTGTCAGGCTCTGTGCTGACAGCTCAGAACCTGGAGCCTGCTTCAGGTTCTGTGCCTCCGTCTCTCTCTCTGCCCCTCCCCTGCTCAGTCTCTGACTTTCTGTCTCTCAAAAATGAATAAAAACATTTAAAAAAAATTTTTTAAATGAGATTAGAGAGTGAGGTCGCCTCCTCCGATGTACACACAGCAACTGTGTCTGGGCCGGGACTGGCCCCGGGGCCCCAGCTCCTCGTGGAACATTCGCCCTCCTTCCGGCTCCGGTTTCTCCTCATTCCCAGTTACCCAAACACACAACTGCTGGGACAGCCTTCTGTTTGTTGTAAATTCCTCTTTTTGGAAAGAAAACCACTTTTATATTTCTAAGATGAGTTGATTTTGACTTGCAGAATCAAAAAAGAAAACAGGAATACGGTGAAAGTCAATGTTAACGTCAGAAGGCGCTTGTGTCCCCGGTCAGACGCTTCCTCTGGTGTGCTCACCAGACCACATCTTGCCCAGTGCCCTTCGGGCATCTCTCCTCTGACGAGGGTCTCCAGACGAGGGTCGGGCGGCACAGACAGGCTTGCTCTGGTCACTGACCATGTGCTTTGGTGCCTCCCACGGTGCAGTGACTTTTGTCCCCGCGCCTCCCAGCGATGCCCCTGTGTGTGCAGAGAGGCTAAATGAAGCGTCTGGCAGGGGTGTGGGAAACGTGATGGCCCGTTTCCCTTAGGGAACGTACACTTGGGGGGGGATACCTTCCTCCCCTCCCGGCAGACTGTTCCGGGGGAAGGTGGCTGAGGGGGGAGGCCGGCCGCTGTCCTTTGCCAAGCCCCACCGCTCCTCTGTCCGTGGGGGTCAGCTCGGGCTGTCTGAAGGCTCTGCCCTGCGTCTGCGCACAGAGCCACTTGATGGCGCTGTTAGAACTGCAGAAGAGAGGCTGCCTCCCTTGAAACAGTACCCCCCCTCTTTCCGATCCTCTCCAAACTGTCATTTCCACGCACCTCCTTCCAAACAGGCAGAACAAAATCATTTCCTAGCCCGTTCCTGCTGGCCCCGCCCCCCCCTGCCATCCTCTCCCGGCTGGGTGCGAAGAGTTGGTGGCCCCTCTGCCTGCTCTCCCGCGCTCCCATCCTTCCATCCTACTTTCCCAGATCTTTGTCATTCTGTGTTTCTCGGGGGGGGACGGGGGGGGGGTAGGGCCTCTGGGGTCCCAGGCAGTCTGCCGGAGGAGAGAGGGCCATGAGAAGCTCCTAAGGACCTGGGGATCTTAAAGAGAAAGCAGAAGTGTGTGGACTTGTTTTCTACAAGGAAGGAGCAGTTAGCCCTGGGGGAGGGGGGAGGCGGAGAGCAGCGGCTGCGTGGAGAGGGGTCACTGGGAGAAGGTGCTCGGGAAGAATGGGAGGAATGTGCAGACAGCGCAGGAAATGGGCTCTCTCGGGCGGAATCTTGGCATTAGGTTGCACGGATTAAAGGCTTTCTGTTCTTGGCTTCCCAGCTGCCACTGTGTCAAAATCCCCCTCGAGCCACCGGGTCAAGGGTGGGCGGGGGCGTGGTCATAAGCGACCCTTGCCTGCATCCCTTGTTTTGGCTTCTGGTTCCCTGTTCTCGCTGCCACTTCCTCTTTCTCGGAGATGCGTGTGTGGCCGGGCCGGGGGCGGGGGGGACCACGAGCCAGAGAAGATGGGAAAGCACCCGTGCCCCACCCTGGCACCCTGGACCTCAGGTCTGCCCACCGCGGAGCCACCCGCCGCTGTCCCGCCTCGCCTTCCCAGGAGGAAGGAGAGGAGGCCGCTGCTGGGGAAGAGTTCGCTGGGAGGAAGGCATTTTCCCTGAACAATGACCAGGAAACACTGTCTTGCCTGATCGTCTGGGACAGGCGCTGCCCTCTTGGCAGAGTCCTCTGAGGGCTGGTTAAACCGTGTGAATGCCAGTGAGGCAGTCCCCTGACTCAGAGCGGCCCCCGCAGCACAGGCCGCCAGGCCTCCCGGTTTCCCCCCCAGCCGGTGCGCGCCACGCCCCCCTCTCCTGCCAGCCAGCGCTGACCCTGAGTGGGGACCCAGGCCGGCCCTGCCGCCCGCAGGTGGGAGGTCATTCTCTGCTGACTCAGGCCCCGACTGGGGCAGGTGCATGCCTTCAACCCTATGAGTAATACCCGGCTTTTCATCTTCAAAGGGCCTTCCCAAGATTAACCAATTAGTCACCCCCAGGAGAGCTACAAAGCAGGCTATTATTGTCTTCATTAAGCCTGTGATGGAAGCGGGGGAGGGCGCGTGGAGTCCCCACCCCAGGCTAGCGAGAGTCTGGGTTCGGGTGCCTGTGAGCAGCCGCTCGGGACGCCCCCAGCGGGTGGCAGGGTGTGTGGCGATGAATCGAGGACACCCTCAAGTAGAGGCCGGAGCTCCTCCAGGGGCAGAAGTTGCGAGGAGAGGACCGGAGGGTCTCAGGCCGCAGGAAGGGTATCCCTCGGAACCCAGAGCGAGCAGATGCAAAGACAGGTTGACCCAAGCTTCCGCACGGAGGGCTCCCCCAGATGTTCTAAACCCTCAGAAACCAGTGCTGGCTATGCCCCTCGGAGCCCTCCAGATATCTGTGAGACGAGGCTTGGAACACTTCCCTTTTTGTATCCGTGTGAGGATTTCGAATGACTAAAAACGATCAAGCACATGTCACTCAGGCACCTTGCAGACCCGACGCACGACGTGGGAGGTCGGAAGAGCCAGAGGCGAGCGCTCGTCCAGGTCACTCCGCGCCGGGGGTTCGCCCCCTTCCAGACGCGCAGCGCGGATCAGAGAGTTTCAGGAGGGAAGGCCGTCCTGGTGACGGAGGGAGAACCGACGCACCTTCTGGAAGCCAGACAGCAGAGCAATCCTTTCAGTCAACCCTGTCTGCAGCTGCTTTTTATAAACTTGGCATCAATGTGTGCCTGGGAACGCCAGGACAGTGTATCTGGAAAATATTTGCTACCCTTCGAAAACACACACACAGACTCACACACGCGCGCACGCGTGTGCGCCCAGACACACACACACGCACACGTTTGGGAAGGAAAAAAAAAGCACAACAAAAATCGTGCATAACACGGAGTGGCTTCACTTGTGGTTTTTTTCCATTACTTCCTCAGTTCATTTTTCTGCTGCCAATTTTAGAAGGCTATAAGTCATAGTTGTTGTTAAACTTTGTCAGTTAAAATGTAACTCTAAGAACAAGTCATATGATATGTTGTAGCCAAATGGCCTTCTGGAGGGAAGTTGTCGTGGAAGGCACAGTCTGCGAGTGAGTCCCGGTGGCCCCAGGTCCCCTCTGCTGTGTGTTACCCACGGTGCCCGCAGGCGGTCCTGGCCTTCTGGGCCCCAGGGCGGTCATTTATGCCACCTATGCTCCAAAGGGCCACCTATCAGAAGACAGTAGATGTGATGAGTCTAGTTTCCAACGTTTACTCTGTGTGACCCGGGACAGAATGTGGTCTCATACGGGTGATTTGTTACGAGGCCCTCACTTCGCTGCCCTAGAGATGACGGGATCCACTTTCTCATCAACCTTGACCCCGCGGAACCAGAAACTAAGAGGCCAGAAGGGAGGAACTGGCCCTTTGAGGCTGGGAGCGCCTGGCTTCTTCACATCGGCGCAGGGGAGCAGTGGACCGCAGGGGGCAGGCAGCCTGGCCCCTGCCTCTGGGACCTCGGTTAGGGGGTAAGGGGTTCGGTTTGCCCCCGCCCCCGGCATCGCGTGGGACTGGGTGCCTTCCGAGGGCAGGGCCCTGGGTGTCCCCAGCAGCTGCGGTGTTGAAGGCAAGGCCGGGAACACAGCATTTACACATGCTTGTGCTTAAAACCAAGATCAAAGACAAATACCAAGAAGAGCAAACTCAGCCTGCAGCGAGGCCCGGCGGCCGGCGGCGGGGAGGGTCCTCCTTCCGGGCCTGTCTTCTGCGCTCTCTTCCGTCTGCTGTACTGTCGTCTGTCTGACGGTCCACTTGAAGCCACCTTGGGTCTCAGAGGAGAGCCGGGGGAAGCCATGGCAGGGCGTTAGGGAGACTTTCTCAGGGGCCAGGTTCCCAAACTGTGAGGCCGGCCGTCATCTCTGTGACGGGGCCAGACTCTTAAACTGGGAGGCAAAACCAGAACGGGGACCGTCGTTCTGAAAAACTTGGTCGTCGCTTTAATCCGTGAGACGATTGGAATTTCTGGGCCGACGGGTCTGATGCCAGACTCTGCCCCTGACTTGCCACGCTACTTCCGGGGAGAAGCGGGGTTCTCCCAGGGCCTGAGGGTCCGTGTGTCTAAAGGGTGCTTGGGCCGCCTGCGCTGCGCGTGGGCACGCGGTACTCGGATGGGAGGTGCGGAGGCCGCTTAGCTGCCTGGCCGCCGGGCCCTCCGGGCCGTGGTCTGCTCGGTTCCAGGGATCCCGTGCCCCTGGCTTCAGAGTGACCTTGAAGCATCTCAGCTGGCCTGCCGGAGATGTCCATGCTTCTCTTTCGGACCCCTTTCCCCCTTCGGGGGCAGGATTCTTTGGTTCCTTCCTTCCTTCCTTCATCTGACAGATACATACCAAGGAGCTACTGTGCTCGGGGCCATGCGCAGGCCACCGCACACATCTGTGAGCAAGGAAAGTCCCCGTCTTGGTGGTGTCTCCTTCCTGGGGAGACGGCCAGCCCGTCCCACAAAGAACTTCGGGGTAAGATGCTGACTGCAGCAATGAAGGGGAGGAACAAATTGGCGAGGGAGCGCACGACAGGAAAGATGACTCGTCTGCAGGAGTAGGTGAGGTGCCCTTGGATTTGCCGCTTCACCTCCCAGAGCCCCACCTGCGGGACGGGCGCACCGCCAGGTGCTTCGCGGCGTTGCTTGGAGAAGCGGGTAAAGTAACGCGTGTAGAAAGCCACTCTGGCCAGCGTCGGCTGCTTCCAGACTCCCCCTTGTCCCCGGGAATCGGGCACCAGGGCCGTTTCCTGCCCTCTCTTTCGGATTAACCGATTTCACGGTCCAACCTTGCCTGGACAAACGGGAAAAACCCATTCCAAAAACAACCGGCCTTAAAACCATTTTCTTGGGAGGGAGGTGGAGAGCCCACGTGCCTCCGGATCCCTCAGCGCGGTCTCACCGCTAAATCCAGAGTCCCGCGGTGGCCTGGAAAGAGCCCCCGCGGGGACAAGTTCTGAACCTCCTTCCATGTATGCTGCGTGCCTCAGGCCGCTCTGCCCTCCGGCCACGGCTCCGCGGTGCTCCGACTACAGAGAAGGATCTAAAAAACTCAGGAAATGAACTCACACTTTTTTTTTTTTTTTTTTTTTACCTCCCCCTCCTCTTCCAAAACAGTGCAGCCTGGAAGAAAGCAAACAAAACAAGTGTGACTATTTAAAAAAGTATTGGAAAGCCCGTTCTGGACACGGTGTCTTTGAGCGGCTCCCCGGGGCGGATGTGTCCCCCGCAGCAGCCCGTGGCCCTCTGCGGGGAGGGGGCAGGCAGCCGTGTGGTCTCGGAGGAGGAGGGAGCCGACGGGCCTGACGAACAGGCCCCCCTAGAACAAGCGTGTGCACCTGACACGCGCAGACGGCAGTCGCACACGCGCACGTGAGTCCACGTGCGTGCGGCCCCGTCACCCCCCAAACTAGAGCTTCGTCCGCCCGCCTCCCAAGTGCAGACGACTTCTGCCCTGCGCGCGCGGGTGACTATTTCGGGTTTCTAGGTGCTCTCGTTTGGTTCGCGGCATTCTCGGGGCTGTTATTAATAACACCGTTGGCTGCACGGAGGCTGGAGATGAAGTCTTTTCATTTCAGCCATCTGGTCAGGACGCTTTTCCTTTGATGAGGGAAAAAAAACCTTTGCTGTGTTTCAACTGGAATGCTGCCTCCCAATTAAGGTGACAGCAGATGCCGAGCGGCCCCGGCTTTGCAGGAATAGGATGCTCGGCCAGGCTCTGAGCGCCGGCTCCGTCCGGGGGAGGGGGGAGAAGGCCTTTCGTATCGATGGAGCTCGGGCCTGTGGCGCAGGTACCGGCTCGCAGGGCCCCGGCCAGGAGAGCCGGCTGTTTCCCGGCTGGCTCGGCTCCGCGCTCAGCTTTTCCATCGTGAGGCCGGGGCGATGCGCTACAGACACCCTCGGGAGACGTTCCTCTGCTTTCATAACAATGAAGGATTTTTTTTTTCTGACTCATCTTCAGAAGATTTCCCCCCCCTTCTTCGTTTGAAAATAAATATAATTAGTAACAGGCAGACGTACTGTATATAGCCAGCCCTTCCTATCCGGGCGAGTTATAATTAAATGTACATGCTGTCTGTTGTTCGCTGTCTGCTCAGCGCCTTGCCACCCGCTTTAGGGGAGCAGCAGCCCTGGGGAGGGGGCTGCGGGGGGAGAGGCCTAGGGGGGCTCCGAGCCCTGCGTCTGGTCAGAAGCGGAGACTCGACGTTCACTAAATGGCAGATGTGACCGTTGCTCCCTCGCACCGTTCGGGCCGGGCCTTTTCCCCATTCTCAGCCTCGAGCTGCTCTAGGAGCCCCCAGATATGCCTGGTCAGAGCCGGGGTGCCGCCCCTCCCGTCCCCTCCCCGGAGCAGAGGGAGGGGAGCCAGGTATGGTCGTCGTCATGGCAACGTGGTGGCCGCTGCTGGCTGCCACCGGAGAGGGGCACCTGACTGCCTGCAGGTTAAGATCTGCTCTCTCCAGGCGAGGAGCCAAGACAGCGCTCCTTTGTTCCCGGTTCCCCGCCTGTGAGGCTGGCACCCGGGCCGAGGTCCCCGCCCCTGCGGCCGGAGCTCAGACAGGTTATCCCCAGGTAACCCGCGGCTCGCCTTCCTGACAAGAGGGCAGGCAGGCTGGGCGTCCTGTGGCCACCGTCCAGGCCCACGGAGAGCTCATGTTCTGCTGAAATCAGTGGGTCAGGCGGGCCGAGGAATGCGCATGCGCGCTCGGACACACATACACACACACACACACACACACACGCACGCACACACGCACGCACGCACACCGCTCGTGGGCATGTTCTGGGACCGCGGCACAGCCAGTAGGCTCAGTGACACGGGAGAGGCTGCCGCGCCTCCCGCCTCCTGTCCCTCGGGCGGGCAAGGCGGTGACCGGATGACTAGTTGGCACGGCCCTCCCCAGCCTGGATCGAAGGCAGCAGGAGTCATCTGAGCCACGGGCACCTTTACCCAAGTTGCTCAAAGTGTTTTCCGAGCAAACAGTTGTTTCATAACACCCGTGAGAAGTAGGTGGGGTGACAAAGCATTCTTTGTCCCTGTCTTATGGATGGGGAAATTGAAAAGCTTGCCCAGCCAGGTGGTGAGGCCAAGAAAGGAAGGAGGGAGCTCTCTCACCCAGGGCTCTGGGGCGCGGAGGGCCGGGATCTCTGCCTGGCTCTCGGGCTGGTATGGGCCCTGTCACTAACTCCTGGTGGGGGGATCCGGGGAGGGGTGGGGAGGCCCTTCGGAGAAGGAGGTCAGAGGTGGTGGAGGCTCAGGCTTCTCCTGCAGCGCTGAGGGGCCGCCAGGAACTCAGTTACTGCCCTTGGTCTGAGGTATTGACACCGGCGATCCGGAAGGTGTCCGTTGGCTTGAAGTCACTGGACTCTCGGAGGCAGTCACCAGATCCCTGCGCAGCACCCTGTGCCGGCCCAGGGATGGTTCCCGGCACCAGGGGTACATGGCCAGCGAGGCACGCGTGGCCTCTGGCCTGAGGAGCTTGTAGGACGCAGATAATCACACGTAACATTAAGAAGAAATAGTTTCCTAGGCTGCCGTGCGCCATGAGGAAAGCACAGATGCTGCGACTGCCAGAGACTGGCTGGAGGGAGGGCGGGGGACAGGGGCAGTTTGAGAGAGGAATCAGGGAAGGAGTCTCCGTGGGCTAATCCCAAACGAGGAGAAGGAGCCAGGCCTGGACCAGCATTCCAAGGGGGAGGGACGGCTGCGCAGGGGCCCCGAGAAGACCGTGAGGGTGACCTGTCCCAAGATTAAGGAGAAGGATGCTGCTCCTGGATGACGGCAAGGGGGTGTGTGTAGGGACCTGGTCATGGGCCAGGGGGCCAGGCATGGTTCTGGGTGCAAGGGGGCGGTGCAGGAGTGAGGACCTCCTGGGGGGTTGCATGGACACCTTTTTCTGAGGGACTCGATGCAGGGTGTGATGGATGATTTCTAGGCGTTTGCTTGGGCCGGGGGCCAGGGCTGTGGAGCAAGGCAGGGAGACCGAGGAGTTTGAGATGCCTGCTTCTGGGTGGCTACGCGAGGGGCTTGGGCATCTGTGTTTCTTCAGCCCTCCCTCTCAGACCGCGGAGAAGAAAGAAGGTGAGCACCTGAGCCTTCCAGAGCTCAAACCCCATCTTTTCCGAGGAGGAGCAGAGTCCCGATGTCTAAGCTGGAGCAGGTCTCTGTCATTGTCGGTTTATCCGTGGGCGGCAGACTAGCCTGGGTTGCTGTACAATCGTCCCCATTATTCATGGGGGCCTGAAACTGCGGACAGTACCGCAACCTATATATGCGGCACGTTTTTCCTACAGATGTGTATGGTACAGTTTAATTTACAAATTAGGCATATTAAGAGTGACAACAATAGCTAATAATAAAATAGAACAATTACAGCAATATACTGTCGTAAAAGCTACGTGAATGCGGTCTTTCTCTCAAACTGTCTTGTGACGACAGGGGATGCTCAGATGCCCACGTGATGGGATGAAGCGGGGTGGATGATGTGGGCGTTGTCACCTGGCCGTAGACTCATCAGGAGGATCACCTTTCCGGCCCCAGTTGACCACAGGTAACTGAAACCGCAGACAGCAAAACCACAGATAAGTTGGGGGACTCCTATATGTGATGTGGTGAACGGCCTTCTGTGGACCCAGCTTGCGTGTCCCTTCCCATACGGCCCCTTCCTTCCATGGCCAAATCCTCAGTCATTTACCCTTGGGCGGGTACAGATCATACTTTGGCTGATCTGTTACCTGTGGGTAAGGAAGGACCTAAGTCTTGCCTGTCTTTTGACTGAGAAAATAGAATGGTAAAAGTGATTAGCTAGTTCTCTCGAGTAGGGGCATTTGAAGAGGAAGGGCCCATGTGGCCACTGACCAGAGAGGAGTCCACTAAGCAGGAGGGCTAGGATTCTTTGTGGCCACTGACTTGGCATGGCGCTTTGAAGAACATGCTAATTCTTTCCCCAGAGTATAAACTGAAAGCTACAAAAAAAGATCGCATCGGAGAAAACAGCCCAAGCCCCCTATTGGGCCCGCCTACTACAGGGTCCACTCGGAGCCATCAGTGCAATAGAAATTCTGATTCTAGGTCTCCCAGGAATTATCATCGTCATCGTTATCATTATTATTTTTAAGTAAGCTCTACACCCAGCGTGGGGCCCGAACTCACAACCGGAGACCCAGAGTCCCAGGCTCCACCGAACGAGCCAGCCAGGCGTCCCTCCGAGGAATTATTTTGGAGCTGAGGACGCATTATAATATTTACGTCTATGGGAATTTCCTGGCATCTCGTTGTAAAGCTTCATGGTGTGGCATGGGGCTTACATCATGGCTTCCACACGGGAAGTTTCCGGTGTGCCGAGAACGTTGTATTAGGAGGTTGTCTTTCCGTGTCCCGGGAATGGTTTCAGGGACATCGGTTCTCAGACCCCAAGAACTCCTTGGGTGAAGACTCAGAAGCTCGCTCATTATGATCGGCTTTGCAGCGGACAGAACCACGACCACCTACGTGGTGTTCTGAGGTGCCCCAAGTGCTTTCAAGGCCAGCTTCTCATTTGAGTCCGCTGTGCAGACGCGGTGGCTCAAAGAAGTCAAGCCCTTTGTCCAAAGTCACTCAGCAAAGGGAGGGCTGAGAATCAGTCCTGGTCCCCAGACCTCTCCCACTTTCCCAAGTCCCTGTCATTCCATCTTCGGTGGCAGTGGGCCAGGGTGGTTCTGGGCCCGTGGGCTGATGTCACTGTGAGTTCCACGAGCCCTGCCCAGGAGGTGCTTGGAACGCCCTGAGCTCGCTCTCGGGAACTAGTTCGGCTCACAGAGGGCTATGTCGCAACGTGACCAATGGATGAGAGAAGGTTGACAGCCATTCCTTCGCCAAAGTGAATCAAGGTCATTTGTCACCTCAGGAAGCACACGGAGCAGTGACACTCAGCAGGGAGGCACGCTGCTCCTGAGCCAAGCCCGCAGTGTGGCCTGGCACCTCTCCCGTGTGGGAGGGAGAAGGGGAGCTTCTGGAAGTGGGTACATGCCAGGTAGCCAGGCCCGGGAGCCCAGAGCCCTGGAGACCTCGGTCATAGCTGACTCAGCTTCTCTTTTGAGAAAGGAACCCAATGCAACGTGGGGGTTGCATCCACGAGCTGGGGTAAGGGTGCCAGGACACAGGAGGCAGCGGTGGGAGCTGGTGACTGCCATTGCTGGCTGAGGCCTTCGGGATACTGTGACAGGCATAACTGTCGGGTCAGCAGCTCCCGTCCCTCTGGTGTCACCGGAGGAAATCATGCTAACTGTGAGCTACCAGAGCGTCCTCACAGAGACCCTCTCTCTTCCTAATCAGCAGGTGGCACTTGCTTGCTTTTTATGAAGGAGTCCAGAAGCTTCCACCTACACTGCTGTCCATTGAAGTGCTGTGCCTCAGAGGAGGACGCCCTCATGGGTGGGGGGCCGGGCCCGGGGATAGAGGGGTTGTTGCCTGTGCCCTGTACGGGGCATGCCCCGTGTCTGACGAGCTAAGACAGAGCCTCGTCTCACCGGGCCTTCCATCTTACGTTGGTAACATCGGCCTCCTTCACAGCTTCCTTTTGGGTTTTCTTGCTCAGGGGAACAGCACTGAAATGTGCTTGTAGTTCCCGACCCAGGCCTCAGCTCAGGTGTCCCTCCCTGAGAGAGGTCTTCCTGATATGCGTTAGCTGGCCCCTGCCAATCTATTTATTTTTTAATTTCTTATTTAGTTTTGAGGGAGAGAGACAGAGTGTGAGCCGGGGAGGGGCAGAGAGAGAGAGGGACACACAGAATCCAAAGCAGGCTCCAGGCTCTGAGCCGCCAGCATGGAGCCCAACGTGGGGCTCGAAACCATGACTGTGAGATCATGACCTGAGCCAAAATCAAGAGTCAGGCCCTTAACCAGCTGAGCCAGCCAGGTGCCCCGGCCCCCTGCCGATCTTCATGTTCCCCTGGGCACTTACCAGAAATGATTTGTTTGTTTGTTGCTTCTGATTCTCAAAATGCAAGCTCCTCGAGGGATGGGAGCATGCCTAGTTTAGCTCGCCGTCACACCCTAGCTTGGTGCTAGGGACACACAGTATCTGTCCTTTGAAGGAATGAAAGAATGAATGAATAAATGCAACCAAGTGTCTGGCGTGGATGTGGGCACCGGGAGGGGCAGGTTTAATGTTCATTTCTTCTTGAGAGAGAGAGACAGAGCGTGAGTGGGGGAGGAGCAGAGAGGGAAGGAGACACAGAATCCGAAGCAGGCTCCAGGCTCTGAGCCGTCGGCACAGAGCCCGATGCGGGGCTCGAACTCGGGAACAGCAAAATCATGACCTAGGCCAAAGTCGGACGCTTAACTGACTGAGCCACCCAGACGCCCCCAGGAGGGGCGGGTTTATACCAGTGGATGCCCTACAAGGGCCCTCTCAGATGCTCCCAGGCGCCATGGCCAGCATGGCGCCACCTGTGAGCTCCCGGACCCCTGTGGGCTCCTCCCGGGCTGAGCGGGAGGCGCGTCCCCAGTGGCTCGGTCATTATCTGACGGATGAGTGGGTTGTGCAGATGAACAAACAGTGACGGACCGTGAGGTCAGGCATAATTCAGCTTCAGAAACTGCACGTGTCAATAGAATCGCGGAGCCCAGGAATGTGTTTTTCGTCGCTGTAAGCCTGCTGCAAGAGACCGCACCTGCTTCCTGACCCAGGAACGTGGGAAAGAGAAAGGCCCGGCCTGTTTTGGTGCCGGCAGTGGTGCTGGTAGTAGTAGAAGAATGCCCTTCTTCTGATTCAGAGCGGGGAGGCGCTCTGGTGCCCTGCCATCGCCTGAGGACCGCGGGGTGAGTCGCTGCGTGGCTCCTTGCCCTTCCCCGTCCGCGTTCTGGCAAGCGACTTGTTCCGACAAGTACTCGCTTTGGGGGATGGAACAGCCTCTCTTTTGTCCAAAACCTTCCCCTGAATTAAAGATGTACAAAGAACGCTTCGAAGAGGAAAATCATTGGGTTGGGAAGAGGAGACTGTGTCTCATTTGGACACTCAGGTCCTTAGCTCTTGCCCCGAGAGTTTCTGTCATCTGCTCCTCTGGTGCCCACAGCGCACCAGGCCTTTTGGCTCCCAGCCTGGTGTGGTATCCGTGGCTTCCTCCTTCCCGGGAGTCAGCCACATGCCCTTGAACCTTCATCCCTTCCTCTCCCCTGCTCCCGGTTATCCTGCGAAGAGGACACGGCAACTGAACAGCAGGCTTCTGGAGCCCAGAGTCGAAGCCCTGCCCAGAGACCCTGACTCCATCACGAAAGCTATTCAGGCACAGAAAGAAAGCAAGACTCTGGGGAAGCACAGCTTCCAGGGCCACCGTGGTGGGACTTCTGGGAGGGCTGGGGTTAGCTCTGGGGGATTCGAGTGGTGCCAGGTGACAAGCTCCCTCCCATGCCCCCAGTCTTCTCTCTTGCCCAAGTGGCTGCTGGTGGGAGGCATGGCCTCCCCTTTTCAGGAGTGGGAGGGGCTGCCTTCCTGCAGTCAGGACCAAATACTGGTATTACTTGGGCCACATAACGGATCCCCCACAGCGCCCCTGTGTGGTTGGTGCTGTCATTACCTTGTAGTTTCTCGTGGAAGGGGAGGCCCGGCAGTGGAACCCATGTGTGTATAGGGCCTGCACCGTGCTATCCAGAGGCAGGGGGCATTTGATGGATGGGGCCCACAATGCAGACCCAACACCAACTCACACACCCTACACCTTCTGTAGGAATCCTCTTCTCAGCTAGGGGCTGTGGGCTATCCACTTGGGATTCAACCTACATATCCAAGCTTTTGTAAATCTCCGCTTGATCAAATGAGCAGGTTTATTTATGCCTTGATTCTTGAAAATACTTGAAATGTTTATTTCTTCCCGCCTCTTGTTCTTTCAAGCTTGAAATTTCTCAGCACATCGAAGTCTTCAAAATGCCCTCAAACTTCTGTCTCCAAAGGCATTTTACTTGGCTCTATCTGCATGGCAGGAAATGCCTCTCCTTTGGGAGGTTAATGTTTGTGTTTGGTTCTCGAGTTTGGGGCTGTTTAGAGGAACAGACACCAAGATGGGCAGTCTTTTTCTCAGATGAGCCATAATTTATGCTACGTTTTCATAGATTTCAATTATTCCAGGTAGGGTTGGCCAAGCTCTGCATGGGGTTTGATGTTCAGTGGTTTTATCTTGGTGAAACCTGTTGTTTTTATGGTTTGGATAAACGGAAAAGTCCTCATGGCAGTTGCTGTACAATCAATGCCTGTACATATCATATGGACAGAGTTACCATATTGCACTCGGAATGAGTTTATCTTTCTAAAGATCCTCTTACCTGGTCATTTAAAAAATATCACCTAAGGGCTCCTGGGTGGCTCAGTCAGGTAAGCGTCCAACTCTTGATTTTGGCTCAGGGCACGATCTCACAGTTTTGTGAGTCGGGCTCTGTGCCGACAGTGTGGAGCCTTCTGGGGATTCTCCCTCTCTGCCCATCCCCTACTCACGCTCTTTCTGTCTCTCTCAAAATAAATAAATAAAACATAAAACAATACATTAAAAAATGTCACTTAGTTACCTAGATAACCATTTTCCATAAAGGAGAACAAAACCTAGTTCTCAACTTCTTGTCCCAACTTTAGTGCCTTCCCTCTGCCTGCCGGCATCTGTGTCTGGTTCTCTCCAGGACTGAGAACGAGCCGCCTTTTCCTCTGCAGGGCCAGCCGTTCCTCAGGCTGGCCTCCCGCACCTGAGGGGCACCCACCCTTCCCTTCCCGTGGCTGTCTCGCACCCTGAGGGAAGTACTCTGACCCTGGAGGGCCCGGGTCTTCCATCTCTGCACAGCTAACTGTGCTAAGCTGGGAGCGGTCTGCACTCCTGCTCAGCTGACCCGTCTGGCCCCCTTCTTACTGAACCCCCGTTTCCGCACACCCATTTCCGGGTGCACAATGGACACCTCCATGGGATTGTCCAACAGATACTTCAGATTCAAGAGGGCGAGGAATGAGCTCACCATCTTCCTCTGTTAAGTGCACGCATCTTCCAGGATTTCCCATGTCAGGTGGGGGCGCTACAGCCCACCCAGAGGCCCGCAACAGGAAACCCGGTCTCATCCTGGACTCTGCTTCACCTCCAAGTTCTAGGCCAACGAGGCAGAATTCACCTGTCTCCCGAGTCAGCAGCCTCCTGCACGAGCTCGGCTGCCCCCGTCTGGGCCCACAGCTCTCCTGCCCAGACCATGAATGGCTGATCTGTTAGTCTCCTTGCTTGCCTATCTCTTCTCCCTTGAAACTCTCTCCAGATTAACGGAAGTGGGACTCCGGCCACAGGCTCCTCTATAGAAATGCCTCCGCGACTCCTGATTCATTGGGAATTCTGCCCAAGCTCTTATCGGGGCACGTGAAGCTGGCTCCCTGGGCCCCATTTATGTCTCTGGCCCCATTTCTTGCCACTTGAGACCTAGAAGCACTGAGCAACCTCTGTTCCCTGGCAGTTACATGCTGGTCGTGCCTGCGGCCTTGCTAGGTAAGGGTCCCTTTGCCAGACACACCTCCGGACTTTTCATCCTGCAAAACTGCCACTCAGTGTCACCACAGCTTCCTCCCAAGGCAGATTCTTCCTCGAGACACCATGTCCTCAAAAATGCGTGCAGACCTCCGTCATTGTCCCTATTACTCTGTGGTCATGACTGCTTTTCCTCTGTTCTCCTCAGGCAGGAACTGCTTTTGCACGGCGCACTTTCCAGCACAGTGTAGCCTCTGGATGAACGAGTTGAGTGGAGACCCCAAATATTCTAGGTAAGTTCAAAGAAGCTAAAGTCCTTGGTTGCGGGCCTCTTCACAGCTAATAATGGTCAAAGAGAAAGAGCTGACAAGGACCCCAGAGACATACAGAGCCACTGTCCTTCCTTGATGTGGCTAAGTCATTTACTGACCCCTGAGCCTCTCCTAATTTGGGAAGGAGGCAAGGATCCGATAGGCTGATGCGGCCGAGAGCGCTCAGTGAACCGCGGGCGCTCTGGGGGTCTCCGTGCCGGTGAGCGCCCGTCCTCTCTGTGCTCACGTGCGAATGTGACGTGGGCCCCAGGCCAACGCGGAGCTGTTTATGGGGACAAAATGGCCGCCCCAGAGTCCCGGATGCGGTTTCAGCCTGCGGTGGGTAAGGGCCGGGGCAGCTGTGTTTGTTATTGGGGCGATGGCCGAGGAAGGTGACAGCACTCTTTTGGGAACGTCTAAGGTCGGGTATGTGATGGAACCACAAAGGTGGGGCCACAAAGGGGGCTCCGTTTTGGCTCAGGGAATTGGTCAGCGACTCTTGGGTAGGAGTGGGTGGTCCTGGGAGCTGGGGGATGGGCGGGGCCGCCGCAGAGCAGGCGGGTCTCCCTCCTGCGCTTCTCCACCTGCCGGCGGCCGTCACGCACCCCGGGAAGCCTGGACACTGGACACGCTGTCGGCCGTGGCACAGGCCAGCAGGTGACGTATCAGCAACTCGAGAACGTGCGTAGCGCCGAGCGGAACCAGGGCAGCGTTTGAAGGAAGTGCGCGGCAGTGAGGGGTCCGGGCCCAGCCCCGCTGCAGGCCTCTGCGTATCTGGGCGGGGGCGCGGAATAACACCTGCGTGGACTTTATCCCGAAGCCAGTGTGTGTAACTCCTGCGATTAGCTAGCCAGGTGACTCATTGCTCACACTTCCTGAGTCCTAAACCTTTTTTTTTTTTTTCCAGGAAGATCTCTATAAACTGGTCATAAAATATGCCGCATGTTGTGTGCCAAATGCCTCCGCAGACACTTGACTCCGGTCTGCGTGTGCGGCTGGCTCACGGGCAGTGGTCACCTTCCGCCGACTCTGCTCGTCTCGCGGGACTGGCCCCTGGCTGCAGCCTTTCCCTCTGACCCGGCTTTGTCTCCAGCCTAGACTTCGTTCTTTTCTCCAGCCACAGACACCTTTACTTAGTCACCCCCTCCCCAGATGTCACTGAACACCTCCTGGGCCAGACACCCTGCTCACCCCAGGTATATAAACCTCACTGAGGCGCAGCCCCCACCTTCGAGAGCTTGCGGGAACCAGCCACGGGGAGGGAGCTAAATGCTCCGAAAGAACCAATCCCGGGGCCTCAGCACGGCTGTCCCTGCAGAGTTGCGCAGCCCCTTTCATAGAGAAAATACAGTGGCATCTGGTCTGTCATCAGTGAGTAATAAAACACTTATTATACTTATAAATACACTCAGCACCGTTGAGGGTTTTCCAGGACAGGTGCTCTCTAGATGCGCCCTTATTATAATCTAAAGCACCTAACGACCGCACATGCTGATGCAAACATCATGATTAGTTTTTTTGGTTAAAACGTGGCTCTGGGCACGATTTCTGTAGGCCAGCCGAGCCGTGTGAACGGAACTGTCTTTCGAAGCCATCTTTTGGGTAGCCCAGTGAAACAGGAGTAGGGGAAGCGAGGTCAAGTGCAGAATGGGAACCTAGCCCAGGTGCATCTCCCACAAGGCACCTCACCTGGGTAAACACACATTTGCATATCAATGTGTAGATTCCGACTTCCTTTTCTCAGACCTGCGAGGTGTCTTGTTACACGTGCAGGGGGGTCCAACTGCCAACGGGCTCTCAAATCCCGTGCAACGTGAGAACCGAGGACTCGGGTCTTCAGAGCCCCAGGGGCCAGTGTTACATAGCAGTCCTTCCATCTGCTGTCCCTTAGAGGAGGGGATTCTGCTTTGTGCCTCACCCCGCCTTCGCATGCGGGCCTGGCCCCCGCTCGCAGAGGCTTCTGCACGAGCCGGCCGGATTTTGAAATTACCTTCGGAGCCAGCCATTGTAAAGCCCGGTCCGCGGAGGGGAAGAAAGGCAGCTTTGATGGTAGCTGATGAGCTCCCGGGTATGGATGGAACTTTTCAAACAGGCCAAATTAAAGAGCAGGCCTTGAGCCCGGGGCCTCGCGGTGCCGCTGTGGGGAGCAGGTGGGAAGAGGATCAGATGTGCGAAGTACAGGTGACAGGTAACCTGATCGCCGCCGCCGAGTCGCTGTGTGCGAGGCATCGCGGGAGGCGGCGCCGGTGGGGGCAAGGCCGCGCCCCTCTCCTCTGTCTGCAGAGGGGCCTTAACCCACGCCCGCGCCTGCAGGGCCGCCAGAGGCTGGCTGCAGCCAAGGAAGGTGGACGCGAATCAGCACGGTTTCCTCCGCAGCGATCCTGAGCCCGCGGGAACCTCGCTGGAGCAGGTACTTTCAGGAGAATGGCGCTCGGAGATGCCGGAGGGAGGTTAGCGTTTCTCAGCTCTCGCAGCAATTCGCGCTGCATTTCAGTGTGCATTCGGCTCCAACTCATTCCCATTAAAAAGGAAGAAAAAAAAAAAACCCTCATAAATTAAGTTGCCAGGCAGGGAAAACCGACTTCGTTTGGACAGAGGGCCTGGGGTGCTGGTCTGTTCTGAGGGAGCGTGGGGAGGCCTGGCGCGCAGCTGGTGTCCTCCGTTTTCTGGCCTCACCGACTTCTAGAACACATCCTCCTCCGGGACCTGTGGATCTACTCACTTTAGTGAATCAGAGGACCGCCGGAGTTCTGGAAAAGCATCTAGTCAGTCTGCCTGGGGTACAGGACCGGCTCCTCGGGGCCCTCTGCCTTGGGGCAGCTGGCCCAGGATTACAGGCGGTGGGATTATTTTGGGGAGACTATGCCGCTGGTGAATGAGTCCTCTGAGAGTGGCCCCTTTGTTTTGATCACTTTGATCCCAGCATCTAGCACGAGGTGCTCAAGAGCCTAGAACCGTCGGTGGAAGGAGGGAGGAAATGACAGAAGGAAGAAACCGAACGCTGCCAGCCCTCAGCCCAAGTCGCATTCTCTCTAGCTCGCTCCTTTCCATCAAGCACTGGGATGTGCCTTTAATGGGTTCTCAATGCCCCTCAGGGATCCCACTGAGGGACATCAAGTCCGTTACCTGCGTTCCCTTCACCAGGCATCCAGGCACAGGGCAGGGCTGGCTTCTCCAGTAGCGGTGGTGTCCTTGCTGAGAGACCTCGATTTCCGTCATCCCCCTTGAGCACCTGTGCCCTTCCCCTTCCTGGAGGGTATGCTTGGCAGGGGTCAGTAGGGCTGATCCTGAGGGGCTCAGAGACACCCCTTCCCCTCCCCCCTGCCCCACCAGGTCAGGCTTCTGGAAATCTAGACTTGACCTCAGTTTTCAGAGTTCTGGACAAGGAGGCTGGTGGGAGGTTGGGTGGGTGGGCGTCCTCCTGGTATGAGTGTGGTGAGCTTGACTACATCAAGGTGCCCGAAAACACAGAGACAGATACCAAGGATAAGTATTCTTAGAGCTGCCATGAAGTTGAGTTCCACAGGAAAAGAGTATTAAAGTATTTAAGCCTTATGTTTGACCGTGAAATGAAAAGACTGCCTTCCCTTTACTGGAATTTGAAGTCTTAGAGGTCAGCTAGTGCTGTGGACAGCCTGCGTGTTTGTGTCCCCAGCCTCCCCCCCACCAAATTCGTATGTTAAAAACCTAACCCGCAATGGGATGGTGGTAGGAAGTGGAGCTTTGGGGAGGTGATCTGGTTAAGAGTGCAGCCCTCATGAATAGGTTTAGTGCCTTAAAGAAGAGACCCGCCGGGCTCTCTCACTCCTTTTACCACGTGAAGACCTAGCAAGAAGGCACCATCTGTGAACTGGGAGGCAGACTCTCACAAGACACCAAGTCTGCTGGGGCCTTGATCTTGGAGTTTGCAGCTTCCAGAACTGTGAGAAATAAATGGTTGTGGTTAATAAGCCTCCTAGTCTATGGTACTTTTGTTATAACAGCCCAAATGGACTAAGCCACAGCTTAGTACCAAACTAATACCGTAACTTTAGTTCCAACTTTAGTTCTAAGAGAAGCAGGTTAAAATGAAATCCCTCAGAGATCGTTAAGAGTGTATGTGTGTGTGTGTATGTGTGTGTGTGTGTGTGTGTGTGTGTGTGTGTGTGTGTGTAAGCATGTGGCGGCAGCACCTCTGTGTTGTATGCACAGACATCCTTTGTCACCCGCTAGGCACTCTGGGGACGGACTCAGATAAAATGAAGAGCTTTGAGTTCCAAGTTCCGTTTCTGGCCTTTGAATGCTCAAAGACCTTCCCAGCTGTTCTGTGTTCAAGTGTAGCTTTCAAGAGCTAGGAGGGTGGTTGGAGCCTCTTCTGGGCTTCTCTGAGCCCCTCAAAAAACACTCTGAGTGCCTGAGAAACCATCTTCGTGCTACCTGCAGCAGATGCCATGCTGCTGAAGAACGGGGCAAAGCATGAATTAAAAAGGATTCTGAGCTCAGAAGTAAACCCTCGCGTATGTGGTCAACTAATATTTGATGAGGGAGCCAAGAACACCCAGTGGGGAAAGGATAGTCTTCAACAGATGGTGTTGGGAAAACTGGATAAACATATGCAGAAAAATGAAATTGGACTGCTGTCGTCCACCACTCACAGACATTAACTCGAAATGGATCAGAAGACCCACAACTATAAAATTTATGGAAGAAAACAGGGGAGAAACTCTTCGACATCAGTCTTGCCAATACTTTTTTGGATATGCACAAATGCAAAGGAGAAATAAAAAAAGCAAACACCAACAATCAGGACTGCCTCAAACTTAAAAGTTTCGGCACAAAAAAGAAACAATCGACAACATGGAAAGACAACATGTAGCATGGCAGAAGGTATTTGCAAACCATGTATCTCATATATCCAAAATTCATAAAGAAGTCATACAACTCAGTGACAAAACATCCCCTGAATGATCTGATGTAAAACATGGGCAGAGGAACTAAGGAGATGTTTTCCCAAAGAAGACATCCAGATGGCCGACAGGTACATGAAAAGATGCTCAACATCTCTCGTCATCAGGGAATCAAATCAAAACCACAATGAGCTACCACCTCACACCTATTACAACAGCTAGCATCAAGAAGACAAGAGATGACAAGTATTGGTGAGGATGTGGAGAAAAGGGAACCCTTGTGCACTGCTGGTGGGAATGTAAATTGGTGCAGCTCAGTGTGGAGATTCCTCAAAAAAAAAATTAAAAATACAGTATGATTCAGCAATTCCATCTCTGGGTGTATACCCCAAAGAAATGAAAACAGCATATCGAGCAGGTGTACACATTCCCCATGTTTATTGTAATGTTATTAACGATAGTCAAGATATGGAAACAAGCTATGTGCCTGTCAACAGATGAATGGATAAAGAACACACACACACACACACACACACACTCTATTCATCCACGAGAGAGGAGGAAATCCTACCATTTGAGACAACGTGAATGGGCCTTGAGGACATTATGCGAAGTGAGATAAGTCAGAGAAAGACACATACTGTATAATATCACTTATATGTGGAATCTAAAAATGCCAAACTGATGCAAATAGAGTAAAAGTTTGGTTATCAGAGATTGGGAGTGAGGTGGGGGAATAGGAGAGAGGTTACTATTAGCAGATAAAAAAGTCCTGGGTATCTAATAGACGGTACAGTAAATATAGCAACAGTATTATATTTATCAGACTTTCTAAGAGATTAGATCTTAACTGTTCTTACCACAAAAAAGAAAAGATAATTACGTGACATGATAGAGGTGCTAAATACAATGGCAATTATATTACAATATGTAAGAATATCAAATCAACGTGTCGTACAGCTTAAATGTACACAATATTGTATGTCAAATATATTTCAATAAAAAAGGAAGCATCTAGCCCCAAAAGTGTGGAAAGCCAGGGCCCTCATTCTTCCCCTGAACTGTCATCCTGATAGTTCGCCAGGAGCTTGGTGCCCCGGCCGTCACCCAGTCCCCAGAGACATTGCACGTGGTGGTGGAGTCACGTGTTGCCCCTGCCCCAGCTTCTTGGGACCCTCAACAGATGGGTCTTGGTTTGTGACAGGAGTGGTGGGATGCAGTCATTCTGGGGTTGAATTTCATTTAACACACGACAAACGTTTGTTGTGCGTCTGCCTTGTGTTAGACGGCTGTGTGATACACTTCTACGTTTCTTCCCTTTAATCCATGTGATAATCCTGTGAAACAGGAATTCCCTTTTCCATGTAAGAGATGAGGAAACCAAGGCTCAGAGGGGCCAAGATCACAACTGGGGAGGGGCCGAGATGGCTGTAGAATATCCATCGTTTGACGTCAAAGGTAGTATGTATAGATCATCTTCTATGTCACCGCAGTATTCGGGCTCTCAAACATTTGCCTTAGTTCCTTTTTCCTTTGAAATCTTCCTTGTGGACTGTGTCCCTATATCCTTGAGAGTAGAGCCCACCCCTGGGAGAAGCTGGGAGACCGTGACCCCTTTGGAGCCTGGTGCAGGGCTCCAGGGAGAGTGGCCAGGTTTACCAAACAAAAATGCAAGATGCCCAGTTAAATTTGAATTGAGTTTCAGATAAACCACGAATATTTTCTTTTTAGTGTAAGTATGTCCCATGCAATGTTTAGGATATACTTATGCTAAAAAAAAGTATTCCCTTGTTTATGTAAAATTCAAATTTAACTCTAGTTCCAGGTGAGGCTTGCAGTTTGGTCTAACGCTGAAGGAGGCTCCATTTGCGGAGGCCAGGACTGGATTTAGTTTTGCTCATGAACTCTGCGGGCTCTCCACAGCTCTTCCTGAAATCCGTCTACATTCAAGGTCGCAAACTGGCAACTTGGGCAGAATCTAACCAGCTATATTTTGTTTAGCTCGCATGGTGTTGATTTTTTAAGAAAATCAGTCAATTTTTGAAAACCAGGAGCTTCTACATGTGAATCTGAATGACTGAAATCCTTTTTTAATTTTAATTCCAGGGTAATTAACATAGTGTTATATTAGTTTCAGGTGTGCAATATAGTGATTCAACAATTCTGCACGTCACCCTGTGCTCACCAGTGCCTCCTTAAACCTCGTCACCTATTTCCCCCATCCACCCACCTCCTCTCTTCTGGTAACCATCAGTTTGTTCTCTGTAGTTAAGGGTCTGTTTCTTGATTTCTTTCTCTTTTTTCCTTTACTCACTGGTTTTGTTTCTTAAATTCCACATATGAGTGAAATCATATGGTATTTGTGATTCTCTGACTTATTTCACTTAGCATGATATTCTCTAGATCCATCCACGTTGTTGCAAATGGCAAGATTTCATTTCTTTTTATGGCCGAATAATACTCGTTGTATATATATGCCACATCTTCTTTATCTGTTCATCTATTGATGGACACTCGGGCTGCTTCCATAACTTGGCTACTGTAAATAATGCTGCCATAAGCTTAGGGGTTCCTATATCCCTTCGAATTAGTGTTTTTTTTTCAGAAGGTAATTCCATTTTTAACTTTTTGAGGAAGCTCCATACTGTTTCCCACAGTGACTTTCCACATCCTTGCCAACATTTGTTTTGTGTGTGTGTGTGTGTGTTTAGTTTTAGCCATTCTAACAGGTGTGAGGTGGTATCTCATTGTAGTTTTGATTTGCATTTCCCTGATGGTGAGTGATGTTGAGCATCTTTTCATGTGTCTGTTGGCCATCTCGATGTCTTGTTTGAACAAATATCTGTTCGTTTCTTTACCCATATTTAATTGGATTATTTGTTTTTATGAGTGTTGAATTGTATTAGTTCTTTATATATTTTGGATACTAACCCTTTATCACTTATGTCATTTGCAAATCTCTTCTCTCATTCAGCAGGTTGCTTTTTAGTTTTGTTGATTGTTTCCTTTGCTGTGCAGAAGCTTTTTATTTTGATGTGGTCCCAACAGTTTATTTGTGCTTTTATGTCTCTTGCCTCAGGAGACATACCTAGAAAAATGTTGCTCTGGCTGATGTCAGAGACATTACAGCTTTTATTTTTACGTATGATATCAGCAAGTGGTCCGGCTTCATTCTTTTGCATGTAGCTGTCCAGTGTTCTCCAACACCATTTGTTGAAGAGACTGTCTTTTTTTTTTATTTTCTAATAATTTATTGTCAAATTGGTTTCCATACAACACCCAGTGCTCATCCCAACAAGTGCCCTCCTCTGTGCCCATCACCCACTCTCCCTCCTCCCACACCCCCCCTCTCCCCTCAGTTTGTTCTTAGTCTTGAAGAGTGAAGAGACTGTCTTTTTCCCATTGGATAATCTTTTCTGTTTTGTTAGAGATTAATTGGCCATATAACTGTGGGTTTATTTCTGGGTATTCTATTCTGAACCATTGGTCTATGCGTCTTGGGCCAGTACCATACTGTTTTGATTACAGCAGCTTTGTAATATAGCTCGAAGTCTGGAATCGTGATGCCTCCAACTTTGCTTTATTTTTCAAAATCGCTTTGGCTATTCGAGGTCTTTAAAAATCTGGAACCCTTCATGAATTTGCAGGTCATCACTGTGCAGGGGCCATGATAATTTCTCTCTACCATTCCCATTTTAATATGTGTGCTGCCAAAGTGAATACTAAATTTCTGACATTCTTTAAAAGACAAGATCTGCCATGCTGAGCCCTTAAGGCCACATGGAAGCAGTCATATGCATCTGAGCACTAGAACCCCGCTAAGACAGGGCATGCCCTTAGCAGATTGCCCCATCCCCATCCCCATGGCTCCCTGTGGTTACCTCCTACCCACTTGATTCGCTTCTACTTCTCCGGCCCCTGCGGGCATTGAGTTTTTGACTCCTGATCTACAGGAGTAGATCTTTCTGTGCCAGAAAGTCTACTTCTTTTAATATAGAAAAATACAGAAGAGTCTTCACTGGACTGGCCCCCCTCATTTCTTCCATTTTATTGCATCTCCCTCCCAGCCTCCTCCTTCAATGCACTGATGTTCGTGCACTGGTTGCTGGTTATTCCCTCCTGCCAGGTTTCACGTTGTCCTCCCCCTAAGGAATGCCAGCCTGACCCCAGAAGGCCAGACTGTGGGCATGGCTTCCCTCAAGATGGCTCCAGGAAGCCCTCCCCGACCCCCAGAATATGTCTGTTGCACACACAGAATCACATTGCCATTTAGTTGAATTTCTTCATCATACAGTTTAAGAAATGGAAAAGATGACTTTTGAGAAATTGCACACAACTAGAACTGTGTAAAACTGTGACTGGAACTCAGGCAACAGGGACGTGGGAATTTCTCACCAGACCACGTGCTATTCATGAAGATCTGGCCCCGGTGCCCCTCATGTCTCCACTGCAGGGCAAAGCACCACATGCATAAGGAGTGATCTCTAACTGACTGCCTGATTGACTACTCGCTCAGCACTCCTGGCAAAGCCGTTCTCACTCTGTTGAACGAATATCTTTATGCATCTCAGTCTCTAGAGCTGAGATCAGGAGAAACTCACTATAATCTTCAAATCATCTAGCAGTGTCTTGAAACCACTGGACGTGATAATAAGGATCTAGAAAAAAGGCCCCCATTGGCATATGTGGAAAGAAAGGAGGGGGTGGAAAGCAGGAACTCCAAGGCGCTGTGTTAGGGATTTTAGTTTTGTTTTCTACTGCCTGCAGCCAGATGTTGCTCACTGCCTGTTTTTATAAATAAAGTTTTATTGGAACACTATCATATTCACTGCTGTCTGGATTGTGAATGGCTGCATTCATGCAACAATGGCAGGGTTGAGTAGCAGCAGCAGAAACTGTATGGTCTGCTGATCTAAAATATTTACTGTCTGGCTCTTTTACAGAAAAACTTTTTTGAACCTTGATGTAAACCATTCAACAGCCCTCAAGGGTGGATATTACTGTCCTCATTTAACCGAAGAGGAATCCATGCTTGCCCCAAAGTGTGGTGGGATAGAATTCAGTTCTTTGATTCCAAAACTCATCATAATTTGACCAGTTGCCCATGGGATTAAGTCCAAATTTCCTAGCAGAGATCAAACCCATTTGTCTGGCCTCTCCCTCCTGCACGCCCCTCAGGCCAGCAACTTTGAACCCCTTGCTGCTTTCCCAACATGCTGTGCAACTTTATGCGTTTGTATCTTTATAAACGATGCTTCCTTTTCACCAAATCCCCGACCTCTTTCTTTATAAGTGAAATCCCTTGAGGCTGCATCTCGAATCTTACCTCCTCGGTGGAACCTGCTCTTTGTCAGGCAGTTAATAAGAACGAAAGTCAACCGTATTAGTATTTCCTTTGAGCCATGGATGAGGCTGGCTACTCTACTGTATGTTCTACTTAATCTTTTTATGACAACCCTATGAGGCAGGCACTGAGAGTCTCATTTCCAAGGGGCACACACAGGTTAAGAGAGGTTAAGTAACTTGGCCAAAGTTCCAGAGCTAGTAAGGTTGGGACCCAGGATTTGGCCCAGGTCTGTCTGATGTTCGAGTTCAGCTGTTACCACCATGCCATATGCAGTATCCGTTTTTGGCTCTCATGGTTTCTCCCGCAGACCTGGCTTTATAGCATTTGCTCAGCCTGGTGTGACAGTGTCTGTCTCCTGGAGGCTGGGAGGTCCCGGGGGGTGGGCAGCGAGCACATCCATTTACAATTGTGAAAACTGTACACGGAGGTGACTCAGTAATTGTTGGGAGAATGATGGTGCCTTGTCTTTACTGTGTCAACCTTGAACCTCATCTCACTGTTCTGTCCATATTACTTCAACAGCATTTAGCCCTTGGGGGAGACAAGATCTCCCCCAGTTCCTTTCTGTTGGTGTCCCTATCCCTCTGCCTCTGTGTGGACCGTGTGCAGTTGACAACCCAGGCCCGTTCTGGCTCTGCGCTCAGACGTTACTTTGGTCACGTGGTATGCATTTCTTTATTAGGGCTTGAAAAAGGTTCTTGTTTCATCGCTGGTTAAGGAAAAGTTCACAGCTGTGAATAAAAGTTGGTTAAAAGTAGCAAAGGCAAAATGACTCCTTTTCCCCCCACAGTCTGCCTTCCTCCAGAAAAATCCCCCAGTTCTGAGCAGTCAGTGATGTGAATACACACACCCTTATGGGCTTACTCAGACTCCAGAAAGGGAAACGTGCTGAACTGTCATTGCTCACTGATAAATAATGACAGCGGCAGCAACAATAACATCCCGACTGTGGTCAGGATGTTACATTTTACGCAATGGGAGCTCGGGTGTAGACGGGGCATGGTCCCCACCCTCTCGTGGCTCCTGGCCCGCTATAGCACTCCGTGGTCAGGGATCTTGGCAGAGGGGCCCCAGCCAGCCTTGAGGTGGGAGGCGCAGGAAAGGCCCCCCGGGAGAGGGGAGATGGAGATTTGCAGCATTAGCAGGAGCTCGGTGCAGTGCTCAGACAGCTATCACAATGTCCAGGACAAGTGACAGTGAGGAGCATTCAAATGCAGGTCCCCTGGGGCCCAGCCTACTCTCTGCAGGCTCCGAATTCAGAGGAGTGGTGGAGCGGGGGTTACCTCCGAGGCACAGCTGCCTACTCGGGGTCTGAAGACCACCGAGGGGTGGGATAGGGCACACCAGCCCTCCCCGGCCCCCGTTTCCACCCCTCTCACGTCCAAATCACTGGCCGAGTCAGGGAAGATCGTTCTTTCCTGGGACTAAACAAATGAACGGTATAAAGAACCCACTGGCTTCTGTTGCCTTGCATTTTAACGGAGGTTCCAAACAACAGTTGCCTAAAAGATATGTCCGAGCAGCCCTGTGGAAGGGGATAGAATTATCTACCAGCTTGACAAGTGATCTGGCGTTCCGGAAGAGAACCGGCTGTGCACTGAAGGAGGCATCTTAGCTGGGCTTGGCCTGCCGGAGTCTCCTCCGGGATGCCGGGAGGAACCAGAAGGTCCTAGGTGGCATCAGGGGTTGGCCGCAGGTCCAGGGAGGGCTGCCTGACGACCAGCAATGCTACCATCAGCACCTGGTACAACCCTGGGAGGAGCCAGAGAGTTTCTCATCTTGTTCTCTCATCTTGGTTCACTGCTGCTTTGTTGTGAGACCAGAGGCAAGGGGAGTTCAGCCCGGGCTGGGCCACCTGTGGCCCGACTCCCTCACAGGAAGTCGGAGGACACACGGCTTCACGCACACGCTGGTGTTTTGAGTGGTTTATAAGAGCCCTGAATGTGGGCTATAGACTCATTCCCTCATGTTCCAGGACAACGGGAAGGGACGCAATGACCGGGGGTCTGGGCTGGGTCCCAGCTGATGCATAATCCTGTCTCTGGGATCTCTCCTCGGGTCACCCCCCTCCACTGGTTTTGAGGGGCGGGATAGATGGGGGCTCCGGGTGTTTCTTGGGCAGTATTCCTGGTCCCAGCGATAACAGAGGTCGTGAATTATGGACGCGGCAGCAAATGTTTTTAATCTCCCATGAAACAAAACCATCGTGTTTTCTGCACCAGGGGCCAAGGGCGAGGGAATGAGCAAACAGCTGCTCCGATATGGCGAACTCGGGCTGACGTCAATGCGAGTCAGTCCAGGCCAAGGGCTCCACTCAGGAAGCTTGAAAGTGATACCGAAAACAAATTTGCATTTTTTCCTTTCACGGGAACTCAGCTATTCTCAGTTCCACTGAGATGTTTTCAGCAGCCTTTGCCACTAACTCGTCTGCTGAACAAACAGGGCCTGCGGGGTCGCTGGAATGCAACTTTGCTTTTCTTGCTTTCTCCTTTCCCTTTAAAATGTATTCAGCAGGATGAATGTTCCCTGGCCCGGGATGAAAACGCTGGCAAGCGCTGCCTTCTCTGCTCCTCTTAGGAAATAGTCTGTCCTAAGGTCGCTCGAAATGGAAAACAGTCTCGATTTGGAATTTGAATGTCCAGGCCAAGATATTAGTCAAAACTTTAAACTTTGACATCTCATTCTCTCTGCTCCAGCTTTGCTTGTTTAGGGCTGGAAGGCTGCGTGGGAAAGGGGGCTTCGCTGCTGGACTCGTGCCCCCCACTCCTTCTGTCCCCCCCCCCACTCAAGGTGGAAGCTGGGTGAGGGGAGGAGTGGAAAAGAGAAAGCAGCTCTTGAGTGGCGGAGTGGTGGGCGGCTGGTGGGCTCTGAGCTGACTTTTCTCCTGTTGAGGCTCTTCTAAAGGCCTGGCCTTCTCAGCCAGGTGCAGGGCTCCCTCTTCTGGGTGGCCACTTGCGAAGTTCTCCTCCATCCTTGGGGTTTACCACCAGCTCCTTGCTGGCTGGTCTCTGGCGCTCCATTGGTCATGCCGCCATACTGGCTCCCTCCCCACGTGGCCCACATCTGGTTCTTACCTGCTTCACGCAGCGCCTGCCCTGACAATCCCTGAAATGGAGGGTGACCCCAACTCAGGGGCTCGCTCCCGGTCCCCCCACCAAAGCTGGAGTCACCTGCACGTGGGCTCCCTGTGGTTGCTGAAACGGGTCGCCGCAAACTTGATGGCCTAAAAGAAAAGAAATGGACTCTCCCCTAGTCCTGAGGACAGACGTCTGCAGTTTCCCTGGGGCTGAAATCGAGTGTCGGGGAAGGCTGAGCTCCCCCTGGAGGCTCGCAGGGACGACGTGCTCTTTGTCTCTTCCGGCTTCTGGGGGCTGCTGGCGTTCCTGGGGTCACGGGCCCCATCGGTCCCCTCTCTGCCTCTCTGGTCACTTTGCCTTCTCTCCGTGTGGGCTTAAAGCTCCCTCTGCCTCCTTCTGGTGAAGATACATGTACTTGAATTTACGACTCATCTTGATGATCTAGGGTCATTTCTCCATCTCAAGAGCCTTAATTTAATCCTTGTCCAAATACGATCACATTTATGGATTCCAGGAACAAGACCTGACACCCCTGGGGCCTTTGTTTGGCCCCCTGGATTCTGACCTTCTTCCTCTGGATTTCCTGGCCGGGAAAGGGCTCCAGCCTTTTTGCCCTCAGCTAGAGGGAGTCACATGGTAAGCTCGCTATGTAGCTTCCTGGAAACCCCCCACATATTTGGGGTGAGTGGGTAGGCCCCCACCTGACCTCCAAGGAGCACGGCTTTTTTCAAAGATACTTCTCTCAGAAAATCACTTCTTAAAAGGCCTGTCCCTCAACAAGCTGATTTTGTTACCCTTTTTGGCAGTGGGAGGATTCAAGACTGTGGATTCTTGACCATTTCCTGTGAACACCTCTTCTGGCTTGGGAATTAAACAGCGGAAGCAGCATGGTACCCAGAGTGTCACTTTTCAACATTCCGTCACCCTTGTGATGGAATTATTAGTGGTCGGTGCTGCCCTAGGGCTGTGCCCTTCGAGGTCGTTCATGCACACCTGGCCTGCAGAGGTTGCCCGTGGAAGGGCCCCGGGGGAGGCCGGAATCTAGACATGTGTGGCACCCTAGCCTCCATCTGTGGAGGGCATGAGGCTTCCTCCGTGAGTTGACATCACGGTGCGCCGTGCTGTCTGTGGTTCTAATCTGTTCCCTTCCCCCAAGTGCTGACCATGTCCCGGCCCTTATCCAGCCAAAGGTCTGCGGGCGGGAGGCTCGGAGAAGCAAATGCTCGCAGCGTGACAGTGGAGTTCTCGTGACAAAGGATGCAGACCTACTTCAGTCTTTGGGTTTCCAACTTGCAGCTGGTGTGCTGATCTAGAAATTTCCTATTCTGTGGGTTAGCAGATTGTCATTTGATAAGGGTTTACTTCGTGAACTGAGCTGAGATGGACAAGCTGCTCTGGAAGGACAATGTACTCCTCAGCTCTCAGAATGTGGGTCCAGCTTTTAGGGGGAAAAAAGGAAACAGAGTTGTTTGGAAGGTTCCAGAATGTTCCGGTAATAAATCCTTTTATCTCCTTCTTTCACCTTAGCAGGGAAGACAAGTGGCCTGTCTTGTGGCTGCTAGACTAGGGAATGAAAAATCAGAGCTGGGCTAAATTCCTCGAGACTCAGGTATGCTGGTCAACATGAAACTCATTTGTTCACAGAGTTACCTGTGAAAACTGCAGTTTATGGAAGAAGAAACTGACAAATATCAGTTTGCTATTGTGCAAAATGTTCAAGTCTTACTGTTCAGCGTGTTGTTCAATCTCAAAGGCCGAGATTGCTCAGGGATCTGTCAGCATGCTTTGATTTTTTTTTTTTAAGATTCTATTTTATTTTTTAAAAGTAATCTCTACACCCAACGTGGACTCAAACCCACAACACTGGGATCAAGAGTCACATGCTCTACCGACTGAGTCAACCAGGCACCCTGTGATTTTTTTTCTTTACTGAAGCATCCCTCTGCTCTTTCTCCTTTTACCATCACAACCCCCCTCATCAACAACTTGATAGAAAATTCAAGTCTTTTCATGATCTCTCCCAACTCACCTTATTCCTGATTCTCAAAGGCCAAAATGTCGTTGGCTGAGGTGGCTCAGGGGGTCTGGTCTGAGTGGGTACATCTCTTTTCTCCATATAATTGTGGGGGAAACTGGGGGAGATTTGGGGACAGGCTTGCGGCCAGGGTTCCTCTAGTGCGATGAGCCTGAAACCTGTTACCTGGTGCCTTCGTTTGCCAGGGCAGCCACGGAACACCACAGATGGGGCAGCTCAAGCCACAGAAATTAATTTTCTCATGGTTCTGGAGGCTGGACGTCCAATGTCAAGGTGTCGGCAGACTCGGCTCCTCCTGGGCCTCTCTCCTCACCTTGCAGATGGCCGTCTTCTCTGTGTGTCTTCCTGTGGTCGTGCCTCTGTGCATCTGTGTCCTAACTTCCTCCTCTCATAAGGACCCTGCTCACATTGGATTAGGGTCCACCCACAAGGCCTTGTTTTACCTCCCTCACCTCTTTAAAGATTCTGTCTCCTGGGGCAACTGGGTGGCTCCGACTCTTGATTTCAGCTCAGGTCATGATCCCCCAGTTCATGGGTTCGAGCCCTGTGTCAGGCTCTGTGCTGACAGCTCCGATCTGCTTGGGATTCTCTCTCTCCCTCTTTCTGCCCCTCCCTTGCTCTAGCTCTCTTTCTTTCTCTGTCTCTCTCTCAAAAATAAATTAACATTAAAAAAAAAATAAAGACTCGATCTCCAGATATAGTCACATGCTGAGGTACTGGGGATTGGGACTGAACACATGAATTTGGGGGAACACAATTCAGCTCATAACTCTTGGGAACCCTTGATCTGAGCTCAGCCATTCTGGACCAGAGTGGGATGGAACTCCATGGGAAGAAGTGGACGTGGCTGTACTTTCCTACTCACAGCCCCGTTCCTCCTCATGGCAGAATTCCACTGGCTTCTCTTCTTCCCTCTGGTTGTCCTGCTCGGGCCTCCCAGCTGTTTCCCACACCAGCCCTACAGCAGGGAGAGGACTCTCCATGGCTCTGAGTGAGTGTCCTTCTTTGGTCCTTGGAGACACACCTTTTCCTTCCTAGGGAGAAGGAATCTCTCCAGTTCCTGCCTGTGGTCGCAGTTGAATTAAAAATGAATACAAGGGCTGACCTGGGGGAGAAGGAGCCACCAGAGGTCATTGGGCAGGGTAGTAAGAAGACAACTTTAGGCATTAATTTTAGTGCCAGCATGTGATATACCTCCTTCTCCCCTTTGGTCCCCACCCCTCGCACTTGTAGCCTCTGGTCCCAGCAGGGCAGTGCAATGGAAAGAGTACAGGCTCTGGGGCAGATAGGCCTGGTTCGACTCACGTCTCTGCCATTTGCTAGTTGTGTGTCCTTAGCCAGGTTACTGAATCTTCTTGGGATTCGATTTAGTCATAAATAAACAGGGCTAGTAATATTTGCCTCACAGTGTTGTTGGGGCGGATTACTTGAAATCATGCATGTACAGTCCCCACTACCTTCTGTTCAGGGCTCAACCGTGCCCCCAAATTCCTATGCTGAGGCTCTAACTCCCAGTTCCTCAGAATGTAGCTGTTTTTGAAGACAGAATCTTTAAAGAGGTAATGAAGTTAAAATGAGGTCATTAGAGTGGGCCCCAATCCACTACGGCTGGTGTCCTTATAAGAACAGGTGATCAGAGGGTGCCTGGGTGGCTCAGTCAGTTGAGCGACTGACTTCGGCTCAGGTCGTGATCTCACAGTTCATGGCTTTGAGCTCTGCATCGGGCTCTGTGCTGACAGCTCGGAGCCTGGAGCCTGCTTCAGATTCTGTGTCTCCCTCTCTCTCCGGCCCTCCCCCACTCACGTGTGCACTCTCTCTCTCTCTCTCTCTCAAAAATAAAGAATCATTAAAGAAAAAAGAAGAGGTGATCGGGACACAGATACATACAGAGAGATGCAAGTGAGGACACTGGTGGGGGCGAGGTGGAGGGAGACGCTCATCTACAAGCCAAGGAGTGAGGTGCTTTGGAAGGAGCCAACGCTGCCAACGTCTGATCTCAGATCTCCAGCCTCCAGACCTGTGAGAAAATACATCTCTGCGGTTTCAGCCGCCTGATCTGCGGTGCTTTCGTACTTTGCCCGGGCTAGCAAAGATACCAGGTGTGAAGCCGGTCACACAGGAGGAAGCCTGACTGTGAGGCTGTCCCCAGATCTTCCTCAGTTTCCCACCAGGGTTGTCAGAATAAGAAGGATGTACTTACTCAGAGCAGATCCTCATTCAAACCAAGAGCGTTATGGCCCCTGAGAATCAGGAAGAAGGGGAGTTATGATCCCTGGATCTCAGACTTCCAGCCTCCCAGACTGTGAGAAAGTAAATTCCTGAAGTCTCTGGCCCCCAGTGTGTGGTGCTTCATTATTGCTGCCCTAGCAAATGAGTCCACCTGGTATGTGGACGATTTTCTTCCTTTACTTCTGCCCTCTAGCCCCTCACCACCCCCGATTTTAGAGCAGGCTTCGACTAGCCCTGCACAATTTGCAAACTGAAGACAGGATACACATGCAAAAGGCTAAACATAGAACGGGACTCAGAGAACAAGGGAAAACAAAAGGCTATGTTAGAAAAACATCTGGCACCTAAAACAAAAAGTACCTTAAAAATCACCTAAAAGTTGGCACCTTAAAAAAAAGGTGAAAGCTAACTCTCGGTTTATGATCCCTTTTCTTGGGTTTTTCAGAGGTTCCCTGCTGAGCCCCTCTCTCCACAGTTGTGACCTGGGGAATCAGCTGAGGCTTTGCGGTCACTTGGAACCCCTGCTTAGTCTCCGTGCCACTAACTCGGGGAAAATCGACAGCTTTGCAGTTTTGTCTTCCAGTCCGAGAATGTGGGATCTCTCTTTGTTTGCTTGTTCTTTAAGATCTTTCAAGAAAGTCTTATCATTTTCTTCTATAAAGGCTTGTACATCTTTTATGATTTTGTACTTCTGAGCATTTTATTTTTCTGTGCTTTTGGTATTTTTAAAACGTAAATTTTATTTTTTGTTGCCGGTATACAAAAAGGCAACTGAGTTTTTAACAAAATGTTTATTTATTTTGAGAGAAAGAGAGAGAATGTGCATGTATGCACAGTGAGCAGGGTAGGGGCAGAGAGAGAGGGAAAGAGAGAATCCCAAGCAGGCTCCGTGCTGTCAGTACAGAGCCTGATGTGGGGCTCAATCCCACAAGCCTTGAGATCATAATATGAGCCAAAACCAAGTTGGAAAACTTAATTTGTTTTCTAAAGTTAAATCGAACTCGTATTTTTAATTGAAATCCATCTTGGTCATTCTATGTTAGCATTTTCATACATTGTTAGATTTTTTTAAAGTTTATTTTCTTATTTTTTGAGAGACAGAGATAGTACAAGTTGGGGAGGGGCAGAGAGAGAGGGAGAGAGAAAGAATCCCAAGCAGGCTCTGTGCTCCCAACATGGATTGAAACCCAGGAAACCCCGATATCATGACCTGAGCCAACACCAAGAGCTGGATGCTTAACTGACTGAGCCACCAGGCGCCCAGGCACCCCCATACATTGTTAGATTTAATTTGCTAATTTTTTGGGCGTGCAAGGAAGACTCAGTCGGTTGAGCATCCAACTTTGGTTCAGGTCATGATCTCATGGTTTGTGAGTCCGAGCCCTCAGTTGGGCTCAGTTGGGCTCAGAGCCTGGAGCCTGCCTCGGATTCTATGTCTCCCTCTCTCTCTGCCCCTCCCCCATTTGCGCTCTATCTCTTTCTCAAAAATAAATAAACATGAAAAAATTTGCTAATTTTTTCATGTTTATTTACTTTGAGAGGGAGAGAGAGAAGGAGCAAGAGAGCTGGGGAGGGGTAGAGAGGGAGAGAGAGAGAGAGAGAGAGGGAGGGAGAGAATCCCAAGCAGGCTTCACACTGCAGCATTGGAGCCCTATGTGGGGCTTGAACTCATGAACCTTGAGATCATGACCTGAGCCAAAGTCTAGGGTTGGACATTTAACTGACTGAGCCACCCAAAAAATTTTTGCTAATTTTTAAAAAAGGATTTTAAATGGAAATTCATGATCACCTGGGGCTGTGATTTGGATTGGAGATTTCCCATTTGCCCTTCCAGATGGGGTTTCCCCCTTGCCCTACCTAGTATGACAGTTACGAATGTCTTCAATGAATTATCTGGTTCAAAGTTGGGCTGGGCCAGGGGGAGCCCTGGCAGGAGACTGGAGGAAGGGAGGAGAGTGAGGTCACCCCAGGCTGGTTGTATCCTTTAATGGAAGGTCACTGGTCCTCCCAAAGTGGCCCACTCTATCCTTTCAGCTTCTGGAAACTTCTCCCTTCCCTAGTTCCTATCCCAGGTATAAGAGCCTTTGTTATTCCCCTTCAACCACAAGTTGTAAACAAATCCTCCCCCAAATTATCTTATTTCCTGCAGGGACTTTGACTGATGCAGCCTATAACTCTCCTTTCTTGTAATATTCTTGCTGAGTTTTACAATCAAGAGTATAATAGCTTCATAAAAGGAAGTGGAACTGTTTCTTTTTATGTTCTGGAATAGTGTTGGCTATTTGGTAGAACAAGTTAAAGCTTTGGTAGGACTTGCTGGTAAAACCACCTGGACCTAGTGTTTTCATTGTGAGAAGAATTTTGCCTACTGAATTCAGTTTCATTTGTGGTCGTTAGACTATTAATGCTTCCCTTCCCTTCCCTTCCCTTCCTTCTCTTCTCTTTTTTTTCTTTCTTCTTTTTTCTTTACTTTTGGTAAGTTTGGAATACATTCATTTACAAAGTTACTGACATTTATTTTTTTTACATTATCTTCTTACTAACCTTTTTTCTCTACATATACTTAAGTCACTTAAACATTAATACACTTTATTCTCTGGGGCAGCACAGTTGAGCAGAGCGTTCCCATACACGTGCTGTCCCCAAACATGTACAGCCTCTGCCATCATTGGCGTTCCCTACCACGGAGGTACATTCGTTACGATTGATGAACCTACACTGATATAATTTTCACCCAAAGCCTGTAGTTTACATTGGGGTTCACTCTTGGTGGGTTTTGACGCTGTGTAACAACATGTATCTACGATTATAGCACCACAAAGAGTATTGTCACTGCCCTAAAAATCCTCTGAGCTCTGCCTGTCCGTCCTTCTGCCTCCAACTACTGGTAATGTGCTTTTCATTCTTAATAATTTTTATTTGTAATCTTCTTTTTTCTTGATTACTCTTGTCCTAAGTTTGGCAATTTTTACTAGTCTTTGTAAGACCCAACTATCAGCTTTTAAAATTTCATTAATTTCTCCTTTTTTATTATTTTTTCTTTTGATTTCTTAGGTTATTTTTTTTCCTTAATCTTTTCTCCTAAGTTAAAAGCTTAACTCGTTAGATTTCTGCCTTTCTTCCTTTTCTTTTTTTTTTAATGTTTATTTATATTTGAGAGAGAGAGGCAGAGCATGAGTGGGGGAGGGGCAGAGAGAGAGGAGGACACAGAATCTAAAGCAGGTTCCAGGCTCTGAGCTGTCAGCGCAGAGCCTGACAAGGGGCTCGAACCCACAGACTGCGAGATCATGGCCTGAGCTGAATGAAGTTGGATGCTTAACCCACTGAGGCACCCGGGCACCCCTTAACCATTTTTCAAGTGTACACTTGACATTGTTGTGCAACAAATCTCCATAACTCTTGTCATCTTGCAACACTAAAACTTTATACCTATTAAAACACAAATCCTCATTCTCCCCTCCCCTAGGCTCCTAGCAACCACCACTTGACTTTCTTTCTGTATGAATTTGACTACTCAAGGTACCTCATATAAGTGGAATGATACAGCATTTGCCTTTTAGTGGTTGGCTTATTTCACTTAGCAAAATAGTTTCAAGGTTCATTCATGTTGTAGCATGTGTCTGGATTCCTTCCTTTTTGGAGCCGTATATTCCACTGTATGTATTAGCACATTTTGCTTATCCATTCATCTGCTGATGGCCCCTTGGGTTGTTTCTGCCTTTTGGCTGTTGTGAACAATGCTGCTGTGAACATGGGTATGTAAATGTCTCCTGGAGACCCTACTTTCAATGTTTTTGAGTGTGTACCAGAAGTGAAATTGCTGGATTGTATGGTAATTCTACCTATAATTTTTTGAGGAAGTGTTATATTATTTTCCCCAGTGGCCGCACCATTTTACATTCCCATCAGAGTGCACAAGGGGTTCCATTTCTCCACATCTTTCCCAACATTTATTTTCTGTTTTCTGATACCAGCCATCCTAATGGGGGTGAAGTAGTATCTCATTGTTTTGATTTGTGTTTCCCTGATGATGAGTGATGTCGAGCATCTTTTTATGTGCTTATTGGCCATTTTTATAGCTTCTTTAAAGAAGATGTTAAAATCCTGGGCCCATGTTTTAATTGGTTTTTACATTTTTTAAATTGTTGAGTTGTAGGAGTTCTTTGTATATTCTGGATATTAACCCCTTCTCAGATCTATGATTTACAAATATTTTCTCTCCATTCTGTAAGTTGACTTTTCCCTCTGTTGATTTTATATCGGGAAGGTTGAACACATTTCTTTATCTGGTTAAGATTCCTTTATTTTTATTTATTATTTTTTTATTTATTTTTTAGAGAGAGAAAGAGTGTGAGTGGGTGAAGCGGGCAGAGCGAGAGAGGGAGAATCTTAAGTAGGCTCCACACTCAGCATGGAGTCTGACATGGGACGTGGTCCCACGACACTGGAATCACTATCTGAGCTGAAATCTCCACTATCCTTTAATTCAGTAAACAATATCGGTGGCTTTAAAAATATTAAACTATTTTTGAATTCTTGGGATAAACTCAACTTTGTCATGGTATGTTATGTTTTTTTATATGCTGAGGGATTTGGCTTGCTAATATTTGTTTAGGATTTTTTGCATCTTTATTTATTAATTAAATGGGCTTAATAATTTTAATTTCCCATATTGTCCTTGTTTAGATGTTGGTGTCAAAATTATACTAGCCCAGTCATTGTGCAGTTGTGGAGTTGCCTCTAGTTTCTCTATTTCTTGGAAGAATTTTCTTAGTTTCTTTTGTTCCTTAAGTTTAGTAGTAGAACTCTTGTAAACTGTTTTGGCTTAGTGTTCTCTTTGTTAGAATATTTTAATTGCTGTTCTAATTTTATTCACATTTTTATTTCTTTAGTAATGGTTTTCATAATTTTTTTCTAGGAATGTATCAATTTTATCTAAATTTTAAACTTAGTGGCATAAAGTTGTGGAAGCATTCCCATAGCCTTTTAATCTCTGCAGTATTGGTAGTTCTCTCTCTTTTCTCATTTGTAATATTTTAAATTTGGACTTCTCTCTGTTGGATCATTTTCCTTAGAGGTGTTTCTTGATTATTCTTTTCAGACTTATTAGAAACTAACTTTAAACATTCCTTTCTTGTTTCTTTTTGATTGTTTTCTATTTCATCAATTTAGGTTTCTATCTTTACTTTATCTGCCCTTCACCATGTAGGTCCCCTTACCTCCTTCTTTATGTTATTATTGTCTGATATGCTCCATCTACATATATTGAAAAGTTCATTGGAAAATATTATAATTTTTTCTTTCAGCCATCATCATGTTTTAAAGAGCTCCAGAAGAGAAAACCAGTTTAGTATATTTATCCAGATATTTCCCATTTCTGTTGCCCTTCCTTCATTTTTTTAAAGATTTTTTTGATGTTTATTTATATATTTTGAGAGAGAGAGAGAGACAGAGAGAGTGCACTCATGCGTGCCCAAGTGGGGGAAGAGCAGAAAGAGAGGGAAAGACTGAGAATTTCAAGCAGGCTCTGTGCTGTCAGCACAGAGACTGACATGGGGCTTGATCTCATGAACTGTGAGATCATGATCTGAACCAAAATCAAGAGTTGGATGCTCAACTGACTGAGCTGCCCAGGTGCCCCACCCTTCCTTCATTAAAAAAATGTTTATTTTTTATTTTTTATTTTTAAGTAATCTCTACATCCAATGCGGGGCTTGAATTCACAACCCCATGATCAAGATTGCATGCTCTCTAGACTGAGCCAGTCTAGAGACTGGATGCTCTGAGTTTCCCTTAGGTACCATTTCTTTTCTGTCTGAAGATTTTTCTTTAGCAATCCTTTTAGAGTCAGTCTGCTATTGATGAATCTTTGTTTTCCTTCAATTGGGAATGCCACTTGATTCATCTTCCTTTCTGAAGGATATTTTTTCTGGGTATAGAATTCTAGTTTGGCAGTTCTTTCTTTTTCTGCATCAGAAACTATCGTGCTGCTTCCTTCTGGCTCCCATGCTTTCTGATGAGAAATCCATGGGATTTAAGTGGTCGTTCCTCTTTTGGCAATATGTCACTTTTCTCTGGCTGTTTTAGAGATTTTTTTTCTTTGTCTTTAGATTTTAGCAGTTTGATTTTGATATGTTTTGGTATATATTTCATTGAGTTTATTCCATTAGGGGTTTTTGAACTTACTGAGTCTGTAAATTTATATCCTGCTAAATTTGTGAGTTCATTTCCCAGAGAGGGAAAAATTGCCAATTCTTTTCCACTTCAGCACAAATTTGAATTCTGGTTTTTCTTTTTTCTTTTTTTTTTAAGTTTATTTTTTTTTGAGAGAGAAACAGGGCACAAGTGGGGGAGGGGCAGAGAGAGAGGGAGACACAGAATCTGAAGCAGGCTCCAGGCTCTGAGCCGTCAGCATAGAGACTGACCCACGGCTTGAACCCACAAACCGTGAGATCATGACCTGAGCTGAAGTCAGTGCTTAACCAACTGAGCCACCCAGGCGCCCCTGAATTCTGATTTTTCTTACCCAAGTTGCTTGCTACTGTTTACTTTTCAGAGTCCTCAATTTGTCTGGATTCTGCTCATGCATTCAGTGGGACATATGGTATGGCATGTACTCACTCCATCTTTCTTAAAACTGGAAATTTAGAGAAGGTCTTTGGAAACAAAATTCTGAGTTGAGGTTTTTTTGGACCACTAAATTCCGAGCTTGAGTTATTTGGGGTCACCAGGATAGAACTGTGGATGCTTCTTACTAGACTTTCTACCTTGTCTCCTGTTTTATGCACTTCTCAAGACCTAGATAACAAGAGCTCATGTTACTGAGCTTGGCCAATGACCTCAAGGGAGGAGCTGGCTTTGGTGCTCTCTGGTAAGTAATTTTACTTAGAACTCTTTAGTTCCTGACTTTACGTGGTGTTGCCTCTGAGTGTTCTTTACTTTCTTGATTATTTTAAAAAAGTATTATTAGTTGGGGTGCCTGGCTGGCTCAGTCCATGGAGCATGTGACTCTTGATCTCAGTGTTGTAAGTTTGAGCCCCACATTGGGTAGAGAGATTACTTAAAAACAATAAAAATAAATCTTTAAAAATTATTATTAGGTAATAAACATTTTATTCAATATTTTGCATTGCTTTCAGCAATTGATTTGGCCAGCTTATCAGTCCACCATTTTTCTGGTCATGGAAGTCCAAAAAGAAACATATTTTGGGTTACTTTTTTTTTTTTTTAGCGTTTTTATTTTATTTTTTGAGAGACATAGAGACAGAGCGTGAGCAAGGGAAAGGCAGAGAGAGAGGGGGACACAGAATCCGAAGCAGGCTCCAGGCTCTGAGCCATCAGCACAGAGCCCGACGCGGGGCTTGAACTCACAGACGGTGAGATCATGACCTGAGCTGAAGTCGGCCGCTTAACCGACTGAGCCACCCAGGCGCCCCATATTTTGGGTTCCTAATCATACTTACTACTTAGCTGATCTTGTAAAAGGTGACTTCATGGATATGTGCTGTTTTCCTAATGGGACTTTCCATTTATTTATGTTTATTCAATTCGTCTTCTTTAAACAGTGTTCGAAAGTGATAATGAAATACACAGTGTTTCAAGAAGTCAATATATTTTCTGTAAAAATTTAATCCATACTTAATACCTGATATACAAGTGAACAAAGCTATGTGGAATATTTCAAAAATGGTAAAGCACTATATAAATGTAAGATGTGATTAGATAAATACTTTTAAATCTCTTTATATGTAATCAGACCATGAAGAGTAAATTAAAAAGATAATCCACAATAAATGCCTGAGTAGAATCCCCAGGGGCTGATGAGGACCAGCTGCACACCTGTCTTTTACAGATTTCAAGGAGCTTCTGCACATGAACTTGAACCAGATTTTCTTATAAAACCAGCAGAGGCAGTCAGTTAAGCAATGCATCCCTCGGGAAGATCATTGCCAAATATGATTTCTGTATAGTCATAACTCTGGTCTGTTTATATGGCATTTTATAGTTTGTTTACAGTGATGGAAGGACACACTTAGGAGTTATTTGTGATATTTGCAGGGTCTGACATAAAAAAACAAAACATGTGTTCCTGTACTTCGGGTTCTTTTTCTCATTGGCCCCTTTGTGGTGGCACATCTGTACATTGTATCTGAGATGGCTGCAGAGTGTGGCTTTCTCTGTGCGACTAATCAAAACCCCAGGAGGGCTAATGGTTTAGAATAATTCGGAACGCGGGCTTTGGTGGCAGGGGCTGTTCTGGCTCTGCCCCCATGGACTGTGTGACTCTGGAGGAGCTCTTTCCCCTTGCCCGCAAGATGGAGATAATTATCCTCATCTTCTAGAGCCTTGGTGGGACTTGAGAGAGACAGGCCATATAGTGCTTATTTCAGTATGCAGGAAAACTTGGGAACAAGTGTCTATAAAACAGTTCACCCTCAATCCTCAGACTATGTTTAGAGCAGCGATTCTCAACCTAGACAGATCATTAGACTCACCTGGGAAGCTTTGAAAAACCCGTGGCCTAGGCCACACCCAAGAATAATTCTAGTAGAATCTCTGGGTGCGGGGCAATTCCGGTGTGCGACAAGGTTGAGACTCATTGTGGGGCCTTGAAAGGAGGTTAGCAGCATCAGATCCTACGGGAAGATGCTGAAGTTTCTGTGGGAGCCCCCTCTGCTATGCATGCCGGCTCACCTGGTGAGCACATGCTGGTCTCACGAGGACATTCGCCTGGGTAGGAGAGCAGGGAAGCCCAGTGTGTGCAAAGGCTCTGAGGTTGCAGAGGTTAAAGATGACTGGAGGAAACCGATGAAGGTCATGGAGGCTGCAGAGCAGAGAGAGGGTGAGGAGGGCCAGGGAGGGGGCAGATGTGGACCTTGGTACAAGGGAAGAGGATTCAGGCTGGAGTGGGCCTGGGTCCCATAGAGATGCTCAGTGGTGCCCAACGAGTTTGTCATCTGTGCTGAGGCTGGTTTTAGGTGTGATCTTGGGCGTCTTTCTTCCCTTTGGGGGCCTCAGTTTCCCCATCCATGAAACGGTGGAATTGGAGCAGTGTTCTCATGAGCCTTGTGCCCACATTCCCTACTTCCAGAAGCCTCATGGCTGTCGTCCTCCGGACCTCAAGCCTAGTAGACTGGCCACTAACTTGGCTTTCACATGACGGTGGTGCATCCCTCTGCTGCTTTCTAAGAAGGGCCCACCGAGCCCCCGCGAGGGCAAGGATTCCCTTCCGCGTTTCCCAGTGTTTTCCCGAACACCAGTGATGTGCTGTATCAGTGATGGCCACCCCGTCACGCTCAGAGAATCTCTGCAGTCTCCAGAGCTTCCGAAGCTGTTTTCTTTCTTCTCCATTAGGATGGAGACGCCCTTCTCACTGCTTCTGCCCCAGTGATGACAGCAAGTCTCCCCGAGACACCAAGAACCTCAGGTGGGTTCTGCCGCCCACACTCAGGGACTGGCCTGGAGCAGACACCTCTCGTGACTGGGGCAAGAAGGAGATGTGTCTCTTCTGATTCCTTGTCACCGGTCCTCGTTGGGACAGTGGGCCGGAGGCACGCTGTCCTATCCTTCCGAGCTCCCCATTGTGCTGCCCTCCAAACCAGGCCCCACGCCTTTCTTCCTTCCAGAGGCTTCTCTTCACAGGGGGTTTTGTTTTGCTCCTTGATATTCAGAGACCGTCATTACCTTCATTTGCATTTAGGCCTGATGTTTAACCATGGAATGAACATCTGGTTTCCTTTAACGGAACTTCAAACCTTAGAGGTCAGTTGGTGCTTTGAACTACATGTGTGTGTCTCCCCCAAATTTAGTACTGAAACCTTAACCCCTAATGCGACAGATGGTATTCGAAGGTGGGGCTTTTGAGAGGTAATTAGGTCACGAGGGTGAAGCCCCCATGATGGGATGAGTGTCCTTACAAGAAAAGATCTAAGAGTGATCATCTCCCCCACCCTCCCTGCCATGCAAAGACACAGAGAGAAGGTGGCCGTCTACAAACCGGGAAGAGACCTCACCAGACCTTGACTATGCTGACACCTTGATCTTGGACTTCTACCCTCCGGAACTGGGAAATAGAAATGCCTGTTATTTAAGCCGCACTGTCTGTGGTCCTTCTGTTAAGGCAGGTCCTGCTAAGACAGCTGGGTGGGCATTTTGAGCCAGAGGAGAACTTTTCTGTTGCCTTAGGTGCTTTAGGCTTATCCTTGTCTCAGCGAGCACATGCGTGTTAGTCCGCTCGAGTGGCCACAGCAAAGTACCACGGACGGTGCTGGGGGAGTGGTGTGTACACAACGAACATTTATTTTCTCACAGTTCTGGAGGCTGGAAGTCCAAAATCACGGTGTCCTCCTGAGGCCTCTCTCCCTGCCTTGCAGATGGCTTCACGTGGTCATCTCTCTGCATGTCTGTGCCCTAAGCTCCTCTTCTCAGGAGGACACCAGTACTATTAGATTAGGGCCGACCCTCACGACCTCATGTGAATTTAATCACATCTTTAAAGGCCCTATTTCCAAATACGGTTGGTCACATTCTGAGGTGCAGGGGGTTTCGACTTCAACATATGAAAGTCGGGTTAGGGCACACCATTCAGCCCCAAACAATTTCCTTAAATGCTGAATGGGGGAATTGAGGCACCGGACTAGATGTTTACTAAGCTTGGAAACAATATTTGTCGGATCGAAAGTGTGAACATAAAGGGATGGTGGTGATGGTGGTGACGGTGGCCGAGGTGGGTGGCAGAGTGGTGATGGTCTTGGTGGTGGTGGTGGTAGCAGTGGTAGTGGTGATGATGGCAGTGACAGTGGTGGTGGTGACAGGTTGGCGGTGGTGATGATGGTGGTGGTGACAGGGTGGTGGCAGTGGTGGTGATGATGGTGGTGGAGATGATGGTGGTGGTGGTGGTGGCAGTGGTGATCGTGGCAGTGCTGATGGTGGTGGTGGTGATGGGCATGGTTGTAATGGTGGTAATGGTGGCTGGCGGTGGTGGTGGTGGTCATGGTGGTGATGGGCGTGTGTGTGTGTGTGTGTGTGTATCCTCCCCTAACCCATATGGTAGGAATGACTTGGCACCCAGCTTATGGGAGACACCCCCACACCCACCCCAAGATCTGTTGTTTGGAGACACATTTTAAAACACATCTTCATTCGTTACCTTTTCCTTTTAAAATAATTGCTGAAAATATCAGCGCCAAAATAGGGAAAACTTGATGTGATCAATTTAATCTCTAGTACACAAATACTTTTTACTCTTATCTTCTCAATGTGCCATTTGAGTAAGGAGTTAGAGAAATAGTATATCAAAGGTAGAACTCAAATAGTCTTTGGAAAAGCCCTTCTTTTGTGTTGGTGATTATAAGAAGATCTCTACTGAAGAACTCTATTTTAAAAACTTTACTTATTTACTTTTTAAAATTTATTTATTTATTTTGAGAGACTGAGAGAGAGAGAGAAAGCATGGCGCAGGGGCAGAGGGAGGGAGAGAGAATCCCCAGCAGGCTTCGCACTGTCAGTGCAGAGCCTGACATGGGGCTCAAACTCACAGACCATGAGATTATGACCTGGGCTGAAGTCGGATGCTTAACCGACTGAGCCACCCAGGCAATCCTATTTAAAATTCAAGTTAGTATTCATTTTTCTATAATTCATAATAAAACAAGTGATGGGCTTCACACCTATTGATTTCTTCCCTCTTTCCAAAGGCCTCTTTTCTCTTACGCTCGTGTATTGAGCACCTCGTATGTGCCAGGCACTTTGCTGGACTCTGTGACATGGTCTTACCTTCAAGAAGCTCAGTCTCACGGGAAAGACAGACAAGTGAGCTGGTGGTGGCTCACTGAGAGAAGGCTGGGGTCATGGCTAGCTCAGGACACAGTAGGAACGCAAAGGAGGGTCCCTTCTCTCCGACCAGGGAGGTGGGAGGCAGCTTGTCAGAGAACGGCAGATGGGAGCTGGAGGAGATGGGGGCAGTGAGGGAGGGTGTGCTGTCGGGGGTGGGGAGGAGTGAGGGAGAGGCCGGGGAGATGGCAGGGCCGGCCTCCTGTCCAACATTCCACCTGGCGATTCTCTTCAGAGGCGCTGGTTGGTCCTCAGCTGTTTGTCTTGTTCTGTGTCTGTGCCCCATTTTTCTATAAATGGTGTGACCTCTTCCCAGGTTCCAGGGTGGTTTTAGTGTCCAGACTTGGCCACTCAGCATATTCCAACCTCCAGACTCAGGGAGTGGTTAAGGGATGAGTACGCTGACCAAACTGGCTCCATGTCACCCAACCTGAGACTTTTACTGGAGCTTCTTTCTTCTGGGTGGCTCAGCGAGAATGTGAAGTCACGGCAGCTGTTTTCCAGCCTGCGGGGAAACCTGCCTAAAAATGACACCAAATAATAAAAGCAGAGCAGGGCCTAGAAAGAAGCAGGCGCTTCGGAGCGTTGCCTGAGCCCTGGAATGATTCCATTCCATTTCCAGACGGCTCGGTAGTGGGGCGATTCGTTCACTGACTGAGTACTTTTTGCTTAGGCTACTTGCCACCAAGAGCCGTGACAAACGCGGCTATCCTCAGATGACGACTGGGTCACAGAGAGTTCTGTCCAAGCTCTGGAAATGAACATTTTGTTGGGCTTGTTGTAGATTGCAGAACAGAACTGAAAAATCAGGGGCTTTGGAGGAAGACAGGATTGATGCGGTTTGAAACTTGGCCTTGAGGCTTAACACAATGTGATGCCGGTTGCGTATATTTCTTCAATACCTCGAGCCATCGAGTTTTATCATCTGCGTGATACCGTGCTCCAACTAGGCAGGAAACAGCCGTCTACTGAATAAATCTTCGCCAAATTTAGGAGCGTTGGAAATACGTGCACATTTGCTTCGTGCAAAATTATTCGAGTCTTCTGCCTGTGCACAGAATTGTGGTAGGTGTGATTTACTGCGAGGAAGAGGTTAAGTGGCTTCCCTAAGATGGGAGCCGGGTTGAGGGGTCTGAGTGAGGGGGAGTCCTGTAGCTTTGGGCGCCATCGTCCCTGACTAAGAATGTCTCCCCAGGTGACCAGTGAGCCTCTCCGTTGGGGTCAGCTCCAGGGTTTCTGATAGGAGTCCCCAGAAGGCTTTTCTGGGTCAAAGAACACTGTCAAGAGTGAAAGTTCAGTGTAGGTTGCAAGAGAAATCCCTTCCTCGAGGGGCCTACTGACTTTCAGAAGCCAGCCCCTCGAGGGAGAGGAAGTGTGATGGGAAATGAGACAGCGGGGGCTTGGGGCCGGGCAGGGCAGACGCTTCTGAGGCTGACGGTGACAAAAAGGCAGCAGGTGGGAGCGGTGGCCATGGAGGAGAATGTGTCCGAGGGGGAGGGCAGGGTGCTGGGGTCAGAGGCTGTTGCAGAAATAACCTGTGTGGGGGCCCGGGCGATGGCTGCACGTCGGTCTCCCGGGCTTCCCAGTGGCCTCCGTCCCCCTCCCGGTCCCTATACCTCGAGGCGCCGCAGGGGAGCGGAGATTGTGTGTGCGAGAACAATAGGAACAAAGGCCGCTTTCAGGCGCGTGTTTGCATATATGCTTCATAGTCTAAGGGAATTAAAAACAAACACCCTCAGTTGTTTAAGAGCTATGTTGCATGACTAAGGCAGTGATTTACGGACAGGGCTGAGGCTTCACTAATGGGTTCCAGTGACTTCAGTGGACCAAGAAAGGAAGACTTGTTCCCAAGGTCCCGGGTCCATGTCGGGGAGGGCTGTTGTCCCATAAATCACGGTGACCGCACGAGGGGCGTGGGCTCGCCGGG